>VZTG01008757.1:54938-160070 GCA_013397845.1 Melanocharis versteri | reverse complement strand
TTTTTTTTTTTTTTTTGGAGAGCAAAAAAATAACTTCCAAAACAAGCATCTCACATTCTGAAAGCTCTTTTTGGAACATATGGTCTTATCCTTCAGAAATTATGAGTTCTCTTGACACAGGCTGTGACAATCAAGTTGCACATGAAGTGCTGCTATATTATAATTACTCAGTTATGCCAGGCTTTTCAACAAAACTTTCCCAGAAGTTCCTGTCACTCAATTTTTAAAGTGCATTCAGAGATTTGAAGCTTTAATGAGCCTTGATAGAGTTAAGTAAAGGTCCCACCCAGCCTGTGAAGGCAATCTCTGCTCCGTGCTGAGTGTCTTGGCAACAGCGAGCCCCAGGCAACAAATACCAAGTCTCAGGCAACTTCCAGAGAATTCAGAAAGCTTCAAGCTAGAAACAAAGTAGCCCATGAAAATGGCATCAACTCACACCCATCTCCCGGGAACAGATGGATCCATGGCATAAAGCTTTGTGAACCGAGAATCGAGCCAGGCTGGAAGCGTGGTACCATGTAACAAACTCTGCTTGCATTTCCTCAACACCTTCCTATAAAAAGACTCATTATTGACATTATGTTAATACATTTCATGAGAGTCACCTCGTAGCCTCTTAACTTAATAATGGAGTGAATTTGGCTGGTGTATTAGCTGGTGCCCATGTGAGTAGCATTTTAAATCTAAATCTGAATTTAGTCCGTATGGAATTTGCATCTCTTCCAGATCAATTTTGTACAACTGCAACCCCCTGTGTTTTAAAGAGCTGTGCCCAGTCACTTCTCAGTGAGGTGCAGGGTTTCTTATTTTCTCAGCTCTCTCTTTGCCATTCTCTTTCCAAAATCCAATGATTCCTTTCCCAAGGCTGCATAGGAAAAAAAAAAAAAAAATACAGCGCTAAGCTCTGACAGTTCACTTCAGCACAGCCAACAAGGCTACATTAAGCATATACATCACCCTAAAGAAAACTAAATACAGTTCAGGGCTGGACAGATTCTGAATATGCCTCTGATCAGAGGTGCTGCCCTGGCCCATGGACTGGAGCTGCAGAAAGCAGTCAATCTTCAGCCTCTGCCTGGCATCGCTGCAAACTGGATCCACAGATGGGAGCTCTTCATGGGTCAGCAGCCTCCAAACCTCCCACTTCACAAGATGCAAATAGATCCTCTGAACACACCAAGGAGATTAGCAGAGAAATAATTCCAGCCTGTGGCCAGATATTCATCCTGGGGACCTGCCAGACTTTCTACTCAGCCAATCCATTTTTAAAGACAGCGTCTTATTAGCGCCTTACAGTTCTGGAATTACTTTGTCGAGTCTTTCTAATGAGACAGCAATCTGTCCAAGGGTATTACGAGAAGTAAATGATAGACCTTTACTTTCTGATTCGATTACACAGGTGTATTCAAAGGTTAGAGGAATGACAGCAGACTGGAACACAGGAAATCTTACTCAGGGCAGTTGTTGGCTGCATTATTTGAGGGAACAGTCTTGCAAATACCAGCATTTGGCTTTAAAGAGGATGAGGATCTTTTCTTCTACCTCCCCTAACTGGGAATAGCTACAAGTATATTCACCTTCCAGTTCCAGTGAACCCCAGTACAACCTTCAGTCCTACATTATAGAACTTTCTGTATTCATATGCAATCTAAACAAATTCAAACTGTTTGCATCAGCTCTTTCTCTCCTATTTACATTTTACTGACCTCTAATTAAACCAGTTCGTCAAGGTGCAATTCTTAAAAGCATTTTTCTTGTTCTGCTTCCTAACATACAATCAGTATCAAGAAATGACAAATACTCTAAGAAAAGTAATTATATGTTTTATCAATAACTAATGCTCAGAACGACACAACACATTCTCACTTTATCATAGTCTTCAATTCATATACCTTACTTTTGCCAAATGGTTTGCCAGATGTTACCACACAATGGGTTATGTTCATCACTACAGTGTATTGTATTATTTCAAGAAAATGAAAATTGTAATCCCAGTCTCACTGAAACAAAGGCAAAGACAAAAATGAAACTTTTCTCCCTTAACTCCACTTGTCTCCAACATGGACTTATCCATGGGAACCCTGATGCATAAGTTCCCTTTGAGTCAGCAGTGAAAACAGACAGGAATGATTCACATCACTCCAATACAGAACTGTGGGATGAATCCCTTCACCTGAGAAGGTGGAGAGCTGAAGCTTGGCTTGCTTCGAAGCCAAGTAGGCATAACACAAACACCAGCTATGAGTCATGCAAGTGGGGAGCCACACAGAAACTCAACATGTTTCCAACGGAAATGAAGCTGTTTGCATTTTCACTTCCAGACCAGAAAGTTTAGAATTTATATTTAAATTTTTTATTACATGCATTTCCCCTCTTCTTTTTAGTTTTTTTTGTTTGGTTGGTTTTTTTTTTCTGCTTATACCTTGCGTAGAAAAACCCAGTCAGAAACCTCCATTCATAGATGAACTGCAAAACAAAAAACATCTTCAAAGCAACCATTTTATGTAAAGCACAACAGAAAGGATACACTGAAAATGAGAAGCTTTTACCAGAAGAGCATGAACAGGACCTTAGTTTTCACTTCTCATGTATAATTTGGGTCCTGACCCTGAAAAAGAGGGTCCTGTCTGCATGGATTGTGCATTTGGGTCGTAGCCATGAGGCATCATGGTAAAAAACAGCACACCCTGTCCAAACTGCTGCTGTGGGAGCATCCCAGCATCCTCCAACTGCCTCCCTGAGACACAGCAGGTGGCTGGGTTCCTTCGGTCTGTGGATGTAAGGATTTGTGGGAAAAGACTGTAAAAATCATTCCTAGCTGGCAATTTTCCTCTAGCATCGGAAGTGCATCCAACGTGCAAGAATTAGATGCGCTTTATTTCTATTTCCTTTTTGTCTTTCAGTGTAGAACTCTGTGTTTACTGAACCAGAGCTCTTCCCCAGCAAACTCCCATCAGCTGAGCACTATCATGTGGCTGCCCTCCTCCCCAGCGCCCTGGTCATGGGAGCACAAGTCACAGGCTGTAGCATTAGTGTGTTCAACCTCTTCCCAAACCTACAAGATTCATGCAAGCTCTGGAAGAAAGAAACCATGCCAAAGCAGAGAAATCTCTCTGTGCCACATCCCTTTGATGCCCTCCATCAATCCGGCAGCATTTCGATAATAACATATTGCGTGCAGACACAAAAACCCACACTTTAAATAATAGTCTTGTTACAAATTTGTAAACATAGCTAAAGAGCAATAATACCTCCCTTCACTGCTTGTTTTTGGAACAGCTGCTGTCACTGTTGCAGACCATCTGCAGACAGGAAGGTAACTTAGCAAATACTTCCAAAATCCTTCTGCTTAATGAGCAGGTTATAAGTGACAATCAAAAGCAGAGCTGCAGCAAGAGATGCTTGTGCTTCTGTGTTCCCACACTTTTAGCTCTTAGGGCTAATTTAAAGCTTTTGTTGATGAATTTGACCTGGGTTGGTTAAAGCCAACACTGCTCAACTGCCCTGCTACTTGTGAAAGCATTTCCATGAGCACCAGAGGGATGCAGTCTAACTCAATCACTCTCTCTTCAGCCTTTAAAATAAGTGTGGTTTTATTTTTAAATATGAAGATCAGTCATTTGCTCCATCTGATGATCACTCGCAGAAGATCTAAATTCACTGCTTGGCTTACTACCGAGCTCTCCTGAGTTCACCCTCCGGATTCTGATGCAGGGCAAGACATCCTGATGGCTTTGCAAGGAATTAGACACAGACAAGCTCAAGGAAAGGAAAAGGGCTGGGATGTGTAGAAAAGTGCTTGTTGTATGGGCAGCAGGAGGCAGCTCCAGGCGTGGGAGGTGAGAGAAGGCAGCACGCTGGGAGTGGGAGAAGGCTACAAAGAAAGTCAGCTTTGAGAGAAGAGAGTGAGGAACATAAGGAATATCACAGTGTGTGGGATGAGATGAGAACAGAGATGTAGGTTTTTGGAGAACTTTAAAACAATTATAGGTTTTTACCATGGGAGGTTCTGTTTGACTGGATCAGAGCACTTGCTTCCTTGTTACGTGCCTTGAATTGAAGCTTCCTTTGAAAGAGCTTGCTAACACTATTCCATACTTTCAATTAACATTTTATTTAAATGCTTTAAGATAGTTTCTAGATATATTAAAGGCTTACTGATGAAATCTTGAATATAATTTACATATCTAAGTCACATTTGCATTCAATAACAAGACAGCTTTCCAGTATGGAGCACGCCATCAATAGCCCCCTTTACTAGCATCTTGCTGAATTTCCCTAGCTGCAGCATACATTTCAAATTCAAAAGGCTAGAGACTTAACTGGGAAAAGAAAAAGGAGACAGTGATAACATCAATGATAGTCATCTTTTCCAAATTTTAGGGGAATGCATTGCAGAGTACCATTTTAACGTATACATAGTTCATCCACTACTTGGACATATCCTCAGGAGTTTCACAAGAGACATGAGTCTATTTTTTATTTTAATATTCCTTGCCATTAAAAAGAAGAGGAGGAAGTGTTCATACCTTTCCTACAAATAAAGCACAGAGTGTCAGTATCTTTCCACAGTACATCTGCATACTTCCTTGGGGGATTTTTCATTATAAAATCATATCTCAGTTATCAAGTCTCAGCACCATAAAGCACATATGGGATATGTGATAAAAGCTCTTTTTTCTTTTCTTTTTAAATTTTTTTTTTCAATCAGGAAACACTGGTAAAAGAGGCTGGTGGTTGAAGCAGATTTTTTTACGGAAGCACATTTTGAGAATTTCTACATGTAATGAAGTCTAAAAAACCTGGTATGAGAAGCAAATGATGACTGATGCATTGATGCCTGAGAGCAGCAGCCCACTAGTGAGTGTTGCACAGGCAGTACTGGACAGAGGAAAATCGTGTGCAACTGCCTCTAGTTACTCTGAGATGTTCTCACACAGCAGAATAATATCAAAGATAGGTTTGATGGAGGTTTTGGGCTTTTTGTTTTGTCTTGTGTGTCTTTTTCTCATATTAGTGTGATTTTTCTCATCTTATACTTGATGCTTCATCATAAGATTTATAGAGACCATAAATCCCATAAGCCTCTAGAAGGTCAGAAGAAACCAGCTTTGATGAATGAAGAATATGGGGTGGAGGGGAGAGAATTTGTGGCTTTTCCTTATTTTTTGTTAGTCCTTATTTCCTTTTTTTTTTTTTTGGTGGACTCTGGACATAATTCTTTAAATCTGTGCTTTGTCTTACAGAATAAAGTTAGTACAAAGCTAAATTTATGAAAGGAAATATGCTTTTTGGTTTCAGTTAATCCAATGAAAGCATTGCAGCTGAAAGTCAAAAGAAAACTGGACATTCCTATCTCTTGAAAAGGTAGAAAAGGAGGAGTTATAAAAGCCATAAAAGCAAGGATAGAAAGCATTGCCTTATTCTCTGAAAAGAGGTTTGGGCTGGGGCCGAGAATATTTTCTTCAGATATTTCTTTCCAAGACTGCTTTTCTCAACTTTGCCAGCCTGTTTTACACTGCAGATGCCAGATAATTCCAGATGAAGAGACAAACCACTGGCTTTTCCCTGAACAACATCTCCTACACTGCTGTAAAGATAAACAGCTCCTGCCTCATGTTTTCTATTATCCAGAACCATTAACAAAGCCCCACAGCACTCCACAAGCTAATAAAATACCACCTACTTCAGATAAAAAATTGAAAACCTCCTAGAGAACAGCAACCAAACTCACATGCCAGACTTTCAACATCTGCCTGAGCTTTGAATTCTTTTTCAAATGGGTGAATAGCTAAAAACGTCTGCTATGTCCCTGGCACAGTAAGATGAATTCATGATGGGAATTTTTTTCCCATTTATGTCACATTACCTGATGGAGATGCTGAAGGAAGTCAATCACTCACAAGACAAAATGGAAGGCAGAGGAAATGAGGTTGACTCTCTGGCTGCCTTGCTCTAACTACACAGCACTACAAGGAAGTACAGCTGACAAAGGTTTTCTGAGTTCTTTAAAGAAACTTTTAATTAATTTATTTATTTTTTTAAAAATCTCCTCAAGTCCTTGCCATTCATCAGACGTGCTTTTTTTTACAGAAAGACTTCAAGCAATCAGTCTAAAACCTCTGCATTAATTCTGAGAGGTTCAGAGACTGGAGAAGTACTGGGGTTGTGGCACGAGTTCACGCTTAGCTCCACCAAATCAATATCCCCTTTAAATCACATTGCTCTTTTTCACCTTGCAAGTTTTGAAAGAGAAGACATAAGTTACTTTAACTGAATGTTTTTCTCGTATGATTTCTTTTCCTATTTCTGCATGTGCTGCATTATCCCAAGGGATTCTGTGGGTTTTTTTTTCCTGCTCCAGCTACAGAACTGTTATTTCCAGAGGCATTCTCCATAACACAGAGAGAAAGCATCAGCACTACATCATTTCTATAGGAGAAAGCTAACAAGAAATGCCAATTAAAAGTTTCTGCTACTGTACATTCAATTCATAGTGGAATGAATACTGTCTTTGGAAATAGGAGGCAGCTGTCAAACACAGCTCTGAACACAATAGTGCAGCTCCTCTGAAGGAGGTCATGGGGGGGAAATCAATAAATAAAGTACCTTCATCATTAATCATTTTCTGAATTTTTAAGTCAGCCAGAACATTAACAAGTTGTCCATCAGGTTTCCTTTATTTTCCAGTGCTCAGCTTGCAGCCTGTGCTTTGGTTGCACAAGTTTCTGCTGATACCAGGGCCAGGCTGCTGCACCGAGCCTGGAGCTCCTCTGGGGTCAGAGGGGCAATATCTGTTCTGTTATTAGAGAAATTACTCAGGGCAATTTCACAGTTCAGCAAAACAGGCTTATTGCTTGTATGCACTGTGTGTGCATGCCTTAACAAGCACTTAAGGTTTTTTTACTTCTGTTCCTTTGTGCAAATATTCATCTTAAGCAGCGTTAGAAATGTTAGTGAGTGTGGCTTCTTTTCTTACTTAACTTTAACAAGGAATTACTACCTTGCATATAATAAGGTTTTGGAGGAGTTGGACTTCTCATCTCTGCTGCACATTCAGAGACAAAAAAGTAAACTCTATGCTTTAGAGAAAAAACAAAAAAAGTAACAGGTGGCTTTTTAGTAACCTGATTACTTTTATTATTTCATTCTGAATATTCAGTGTTAGCAGAAACCATCTCTTCTTGCAGACCTCTTTCCAAATTCAATTGCTTTATCCCAGTTATCTCTGCAGAAATGAACAGGGGCAAGACCAGGAAAAAGCAATGTTATTTCTGCAATATTTTATTTTACTTATTCTCAATGAAAATGAGATGGTCTTTTTTACAGCTGCACAGCCTGTAATGTCAGATCCAAGCAATCAGCTAAAAAAACCCAACAACCCACAGTCACTTTGCAGGTTGGGAAAAAAAAAAAAAAGAAAAAAGGGAAAGAAATCAATTCATGTTGTCACAGCCTATCTAGAGTCATATTGTCTCCAGCCATTGATAGAAAATGAGAACATCTGGGGATTCAATTACTCATGACATGAATAATAATATTTCATTTTTGTTAAATGAAACTTTATAGTTGCAGGAACTTCTGCTTACTGCTCCATGCAATCCTGGGATGAAAGCTACCAGCAACTGCAACAAGCAGTTCCTTTGGCATCCATGAGCACCTCAGTGCAGGGGCATCTGTATCCCCCAACACAAAAGCTTAAAAAAGAAACCAAATTTTGAACAGCTAGTTAAACGATGGGCTCCTGAGTTCCAAGCGTGGAAGGTTTCCTAAATGTCACAGACATCTTTAAAGAACTTGAATTAATAGCCTGGTTCAGAAAAGCACATTCATCCTTTGAACCAAAGTCAGTGGCACCTGCAGTTGTCCAGCACTTTCAGTTAACAAAACTCACCTCTAAATAGTATTGGAGCCATTTAGGACCTTGTTTTAAGCTTCCAGTTTATGATTCTCAGTTCATGTTTCAAGAGGATGCTACCAAAACTGAGTTGCTATGTGTTTATTCTTCTTTCTTGATCAAGTAGAGCTGTCTATAGTCTTAGCAGCAACGTTGGGATCAAATCAGAGAATATTCTTCTCACAGCAATGAGTAAGCAGCAATACTCATGCTAAAATTGCACTGACTTGTGCAATCACTTTGATATCAGCAGGACTGTTCTCCAAAATTAAGCATGTGAGCCACTGTGACATTTGTATCTAAAAGTTCAGAACAAAATACAGAAAGGGCTGAAAGTTCTCTGCTCTTAGGGTAGTTTTTTTTTGTGTCAGGTGAAGCCTAGTCTTGTTTTCCCTCTTTCTTTCTCCACGGGCATTCATTAAGGTTAGATTATAGCAAAATGCCATGATTTGCACCCACTTGATATCACAGCCTTGCAGAGCCCTAAACGTTCCCTGCACAAAATGATGTGGGAGCTCTAAAAGCTCCAAAGGGTCTGGATGAAAAATATTTTCCATTATAGCCCAGTGAAGAGAAGCACCGTGCCGGCACTTCGCTGCCGTGGAAGTGCTGCGTAGGGCACAACTTGCAAAACGCACTGGGAGAACGTACACAGAAAGTGGGGTAGGTCCTCTGTGGCTCCAAACTGGCAAAACCTCCCTGCCAGCAAGAGAATTACCGCGATGAGACACTGCTCCCAACGTGGGAGTTTGGGGCTCAGAGTCTGCTGCTGACCAATGGAAAACCATAGGGGCTGCCTGCCTCCAATGGCAAGACGTAGGCAGAAAAATGGGCATCATCTCGCAGAAGCAATCTCAAGTCAGCACCCTCAAAAGAAAAAAAACCACAACAGGCAGCAATTACTGATTGCAGGTCTCGTGTCTGGCTTTATGCAACATTTCTAATCCCACTGCGCTCGTTGCCTTTTAAAAATGTGTAACATTTATGGGCTCCAGTAAAAATGTTTTTAATATAATGTAGATGAAGTATAAAGTGTTAACCTTGAACACCAGGGAATGCGTTAGGGTTTTTTTACAACCTCTTTAAATAATTTACTGAGAATTGTCTAAGATTTGCTTTTAGTTTATAGCAAATCTTTTGGAAACATTCAAATAGTTGCAATTTTTGTAAATGCTACAATAGCAGTGATTTCATAAATAAAAGCAATGCTCGGAAGGCAGAGAATGTTGAAGAGAGCATTAAACCAGAGTCTCTGCTGTCTTAGGAACAGCAGTGTGGATTTCCTGACATTGCTCCATCCGCATCTCCTGCTACTGCTTTTCTGGGACGAATGGCAAGGATGATGCAAAGAATTCTGTATATGAGCAGCTCACTTCTAACTATTTATAAAACATATGATATAATACTCTATATTATATAATATATGACACATGCCTTGTTCATGCTACAGCAAAGGTACTAAGATAGAGCTTCTCTGCCATGTTAACAAATCTCCCCTTGACTTCAGTTGCTGGTTTGCTTCTCCAGAAGCTGATGTGTGAACACTTCTCTTTCCCCTCAAAATGTGTGTTTGCATCTGGAGTTATTCCCACAAGTTTCATCCTTCGCACTGACTTTCTAAATAACATTATTCTGATGGTTTTAAGGGCTAAAACCACACTTAAGCAAAGGATACGTACAAAGCACCAACCTGGAGCACAAGTATTTCGACTGAGCTGGGAAATAAAGTGAGCAGGGGAAAACAGGCTTAGTATTTTAAGTTGGTTTCATTTGCTGCTTCTTACACTGGAATGGCAACTCAAATCCACCTGTAATGGTGCCTTTCTCTATCTTCATTCAAACTCCTTTTCAAAGGCTCATTTTTTGAGTAAACCCAAGAAACATCATTCTTGTGTCAGTCAAATGTTCTCCACAGGCCAGTGTAAATTTAACTTAAACCAGCAAGATATTGCAGTGCTATTAAGTGGGACAGATAATGAACCTAAATAGCTGCTCAATCTTGTTAGTGTGGCTCTCATACACCTTCTGTGTTCCTTCAAGCCCTGCTGCTTAACATTCATACTGCCTGATTTGAGACTAAAATTAGATTATAGGAATGCGTGCTTTTTACAAGAGGTCTTCTATTTGTTCCATAAAGTATTTAGTACTCTTTAGGCACTGTATAAATAAAAATAATCGTGATCTTGGAATTCACCTTCAGGAATGGAAATGAAGAGATCTAAGTCCTTTCATTTCTACTGCACATTATCCTCATTGGGCACGTTTAGCAATGCTTTGTAAAACAAGTTAAAAAGATGCTTGGAAGTCTGGTTAAGGTGAATAACAGAAAAAAAAAAGAGAAGGGAATATGTCTCTAGTTTTAGAGCTTCACAATAGGGAATAAAAACAAAAGCTCTACAGACTTTTAAGATAAAAATCTGCTGTCAAATTCATTAACGTTTGTGAGGGATGCCTACAGTTGCTGGGGAAAAATGGTTGTAGGTTCCAAAACCAGGACTCCGAGTAAAATCACTTACACTCAGCTTTAAGATTCAAAGGCTATGTATCATTAGGAACCATTTCAGGACTGCTGTGATTTCTGAGGGCTCTGCACTGTGAGAAGAGTTTCTGCATTCTGGGTCAGAGCTGTATCAAGTCCAACAATGATTTCTGCCCGACTTTCCCCCCTCCTTCCCAGGATCTATATTTAGAACTTAAGTACGAAATATTGAAAGTTTTTTTGAGGTTAAGCATGCCAATGTCCTCAAAACTCCAGCAGGCATCAGCTTACATCATTTGGCACTTTAACACTTATAAAAGTCAGGTTGCTCACCTTAAATTAAAGCTATCCTCAGGTGAAACATCTAGTCTGTGCTATTTCCCCAGGCTCCATTTTCAGGCAATGGAGAAAGAAAAACAATTCCCAAGGTTATTCACCTTGTCCTGAGATGAGGCATCTATTTCTCTCCATTTCTCTCCTGGTTCTTTCGACAGACGACTTTTGTGATAGCTTAATTTAGGCAGTGTGAATCCTGCCATTGGTATCTTCGTAATTTTTGAATGCGAGTCATCAGTAAGCACATATGGATAATCACCTCTATGCTCCTTAGGCTCCTCTTAAGATTTTAAAAATATCTCTTTAGAAAGGGATCAGATTGCACATAAGTGTATTTTAAGATTATCATTAGCTGTAAAAAACATATTTCAAAATGGCTGTAAAACAGCAACAAAAAAAGACATGCTGACAGCTACCACAAGGAATAGCTCCATGTTGCATTCTAAGGATATTGAAGCTTTACTTAGGAAAAATAAAAATCAGAATAGTGAAGAGACCTTGTGTATTATTCCCTCAAAACCTCCAGATTTGCTTACAATAACATCAAACTTGTTGCCATCCCAAATAATTACTGTAATTTATATTCCAGTGCCTCAAAGACCGAGTACCATCGGGGCATTCCTCTACAGCAGATACAATGGGTTATAGGCAGCCCTGCTTCCTATACAGTACAGAAAAGCAGCTCAAAGGGTAGATGAAAGAAGTAATGTTTCAAATGAGCATCTGAGGCAAAGAGAAAGGTCAAACATCAGATTCTTTTACTTTTTTTTTTGTTTTAAATAAGGGAGTGATTAGTTAAATTCAAGTCTCATTTCAAAATAACTACTTTCTTTAGAAAATAGCAGGCATCCAAATTATGGAAAATCTGCTCTTTAAGACAGTTGACTTGAGAACATTTAAATATCGAGGGCTGGAATCTTTTTCTTTTCTTTTTAATGATGTGGTTTAGGAAAAGATAGAAGATGATATCATTTCCAAAGACTAGCTCTGGATTGCTGCATATAGTTTGACATTCAAGATATTTTAATGTTATCAGCTAGCACTGCCTGCCATCCGGGATGAGCAATGTTTTCTTGACCAATTATTTATATGCCTCTAAAACAAGAGTAAGTTTTGAGAAGGGATTTATTTGAAAGTGGAAAGCAAAACTTCTCCATTGGAAGAGAGGGTCACAAATGGACTATGCCAAGTACCTGCTTTATTTAAGGGAGAATAAAGCTTCAGTAAATATGATGTGAAGGTATGGAAAATTCTGTCATATTTTGGCAGAGACATGCCTGGCGTAGGCGGGTGGGCGTTCAAGCCTGACATAACTGGCAAAGCAGCACCGTGACACGGGAGGACATGAAAACATGAGGGGTGAAAGGTATGACCTGGTGTTCTCAGAGGGAGAGAAATTGCTTGCCAGGAGATCTCAGCTGGGAGGGAACCCAAAGAGCAAACATGGAAGGTAACCCCAACTCCCACCATCTGTGCAAACCCAGGGAAGGGGTCAGTCAGGTTGGTCTTTAGACCATGCCCCTATTACTGTCAGGAAAAAATCCTTTTCATTTCATAGTAATTAAAATGCCCATAGATGTTTTATTAACTCACTCTACAGAGCCACATAGATTTTATAATTCATCCAAGCACTTACAAGTAGTTACTTGTGTTAGGCTGTCAAGACAGAAATGATTCAAAACCTTGTGTACTGAGCTTCTTGGAAGACATATCATTCCCTAACACAATGGTATTAGAAAGACTGCTGACAGATAGTGATCAAGAGATTTCATTTTGCTTGTCATATGGTGGGTTGTCAATTCTTCTTTTCGCTTTAGATAAAAGCTTAGTTGCATTAGATTTCAATAATGGTGAAGTTGCAGGTTAACATTTTTCAAAAGCACCAAAGTGACTTCTGTACTTAAATTCTATTTTCAAAATGCTGTAGACACCCGAGAACAGAAGTCTCTACCGTAAATGGAACTGAGACATTATTAAAGAAATTTATGGAATGGTGGAGAATAAAACCCCAATTCAAGAGGGCCAAAGTTTGTACCCTACTCCAGACCACAGGTTTAAAATATATTAAGTTTGTAGATTAATAAATTTCAATGACAAGACAAAGATTTACATTTCCATTTTAAACAGACTTGGTTATTTTCACATCAATGTATCCACTGCAGATTTCCTCCCACGCTTCTAAAGATATTTCTAAATGACAACTTTAAGATGGCCTTCGCCTCAAATACAAGATTCCCTGAGTTTTGCTCGAGATTTAAGCAGGGGCTTCAGTGATATTTCTACAAAATTCTCCATGAAAAATACATATGCAAACTATTAGCTTGATTTTTTTTTCCCTATATTAACAGCTTAGAGGAGGAAGTGGCCATTTAAACTTTACTCCCCCCTTGAGTGAAATGAAAAATTGAGTCAGTACATAAAAGTGGAAAAGTAGCCCAGATTTTCTTTCTGTTAATACTAACCTAGTATGAAGCAAATAAATAATCCATGTGGTTAGTCTATATTTAAAATATTTGTTCTTCTTTAAATATAAAGTAACTTTCACAGAAACAAACAGAAGTGGCTAGAGACTGAAATCATTCCTTTGAAACTGAAGCCGAGTATTTTCTCCTTTAAGCTCCAAACATCATCTCCCTCATGCCCATAGGGCTTCACACTGTGCACCAGGGCTCCAGCACGTTCATTCAGTGCTCCCCTCGACTGCTGAGCTCAGAGGCTGGTCCAGGAAAGGCTGGCTGCAAGCTTAGCTTACCCAAGAAATTTATCTCCATTCATTAACTGTCATTTTTAATGGTGAATTTCTCAAGTTAAACTGTATTTCTTCCAATAATTTTAGTTTGCTCTGTTATTGCAGGTACCGACTACGAAATGTTGAGAGCAAACACGGTTTGAAACAGAACTGCCATAGCAGCTATAGAACATCTAAAAGGGAAAAAAAAATAGGCCAGACCTTTATTAAATTTTAAAAGTATGCCTTCGCTACACTCTTGTAAAGATCCAAATAGGGTATTCAAATCTCTGGAGATCACCAGTATAATTTCTTTATCATGTTCCATTTAAAATTTAATTATGTAGTCTACAACAAGAAGTATCTGAGTACTCTAAATAGGTCATGCAATGAACAACTTAATATTATTGTAAAGTTTTCCTTGTGAAGATCTCTTCTTTGATGTGCTGTTGCTCACAGAAAGCCTTTCTTCGAAAAAACAATATACATTCATAGCTATAATAATGTCATTTAATATAAAAATTGTAAAGCTTCTTTATCACATTTTAAGTCAGAATTTTCAATTCATTCTCTAGCCTGAGCTTCCTGAAATCATCAGAAATAACTGGTAAATTAGAACTGACACAATATAATTGTACTGAATATTTTTATATCTTTCTACAGGCAAAGTTAATCTATTATCTTTCCTACCAAATGATGTCCACCAACTCACATTTTTCTATTTTTGCCTATCAGTGATACACATACTTCAGTAGCAAGAAGAAGGGTGATTTCTTCTTCCTCTTAAATATAATCATTAGAGAACCATCAGCAGTATTTAATGGGAAATGAATATGTTTAAATGCCACATTAACCAAGACACTTTGTTATATTTTCTTTTTTTAAAAAATGCACATATGTAACCTCTCTTGGTTTCTACTGAGATGAGAAAATATTCAAAATATACTCCTCTGTACTTCTGACTAATTAGAGGGCTTTATGGGAGTGAATCCCTAATTCCACCTCTTTAATTGAACTATGAAAAAATCAGAAAGGGTTTTTGAGAATTCTTTTTTAATGACAACAACAAGAAGAATAAATAATTAATGCCGCCAGTGCCTAAACTTTCTTGACAGCCAGATAAAATATTCCAAGTACAGACACATCTGTTCACACTTACATCACTTGCATTGAAAACCCTTTCACCAGGTTTGCAAGTGCATGAAAATTATTTGATCAATCCTGGCCACAAATATATCCAAGAGTCATTACTGCTCTGGGAAAAGACATTGTGTTTGCCTGGACAAAGGAGAGTTGGATTTCCAGTGTTACAGGGGGCTTGCTCTGCCCTACTGGACAAAATACAGTGATGGGAATCCCAGCAATGATGGGAAAGGGGTAATTAATTTCATCATTTCAAAGTGCAACACCTAAAATTTTATATGCTGTAAAGTGGTTTCAGGGTGAAAGTGGAAGAAGATGTGGGGAAATTAGACTATTTCACTGTTATGAATTAATAATGGCAAAACGAGTCACTTGATGTTTGAAAGGAGAACAAAAAATATTAGATTAATACATCACAACATAAGATTAAAAACCCCAAGGAGCTGTTTGCTTAGAGAAAATCAGGAACAGGTGAATCCTGGAGAAGGCTGGAGGACAAGCCAACCTGTGCCTAGCTGGAAACATTTGTTTTAAATCATGACAAGATCATTTGGTTTAATATTTATAACACAATTACAATGCCTTGTGCACATTGCTGGTATAATCTGATTTTACTTGTGACATCTTGCTGCAGTTGAAATTAAAGCCTTGTGGTAATAATTCAAAAAGCACATTTAGACAATCATTAATGGCAAGTACGAAACGGGATGTTTATTCAAGCACTTATGTGTCTCATTTTAACTTTAATTTGAAGTGGAATTCATTTCTGCAGTGTAAGGACTCCATGTTTCCAGTATATTAGTTCTATAATACCTCACCAAGTGCAGTGAAACTGGAAATATTTTAGCACTAAAACCAGTAAAAGATAAGCTAAGCATTAATATTGAGACTCCTGACCAAGGAGGGGGCTACTCTTGAATCCCAATTTTTTTTTTTTTTTGGTGTGGTATGTGTGTATGAAGAAATGCAGTTATTTTGCAAGGAAGATGAACAAAATCTTTGGTGTCAGGTAGGCCTGATCACTGGTCAGCACTTCAAACACATGTCAAAATTTCACTAGCATATCTGCTTGCACAACCACGGAGACCAAGTGACAGTAAGCCGTAAAAGGAAATGTATCTATTAAATGAACAAATCATATAAATCACATAAATTTGTGAAAACAGAACAAAGGGGTACATTACAGAGGGAATTCATCATATATAGTGAAAATACACATTTTACAGCTTATCAATATTAAAACATCAACTAAGATACACCACACACCCCCTAAAGAAAGGCGGATATTTTTTCTCTGCCTTAGAATCCGAAACAACTTGCATGTATTACCATGCTTAAGGAGAACTGTCCTTCCTGTTGAAATATTGTTTTTACATTATATAGTGTTTGAACTACAACAATACTTATCAGAGGATAGCAAAAACCCCCGAAAACCATAACCTCACTAAAACCCCCTGCACCTCAGAGAGCAAAACCAGTCACAGAAGGTACAAGAGGAGTGAGAGGATCTCTTTTTAACTCACCAGGCATCTCTGCTAAGTGACAGATTACCATATCAGATTTTTTTGTTTCCCTTTTCTCCACCCCTTTTCTCTATCTGCATGATTACAGCATTTTATTGCATCCTTTGACAATATGTAGGCAGGTCTCTCTTCAAAAACCTCTATCGCAGCTTGGGAGTCTTGTCTAGTTCTATTATCTTATGAAAAGCTTTCTCAGCATAGAAGAATTTGGTCTAAGCTGCTTTCCTGCTTTCCAAATGAAAATGCCTTAAGATCACAGCTTTTTTTTCCTCCTACCTCCAAGTTTCCCTCCTCTCATCCCCCAGGTGAAATGTAAAGCAAAAGCCAAACCACCTGCCATGGGTATAATTGCACAGCTGGAAGGAAGCCACAGCTGGGATTTTTCTCATCAGGTGCACAACTGTGCAGAGCCTCAAAGCAACCTCAACCCGTCGCTTTAAGCTGTGTGGGCTTGGCTCTGCCAGGATTTCAGTGTCATTTGTCTGTCTGTGGCATGCAGGGAGTGTTCTCCTCTCTGCACCCCCAGTTCTCAATATCCCAGCAGTTTTCCCTAGGAACAGGATCATGTTCTGGCTCCAAAGGTCATGCTTCTTTCAGCACCTTCCAGACTCTGACACACAGATGCAGTTTAGAGCAACTTGCTTACCTTGGTAATGTTCCAGATAACTCTGTGGCAGTCTCTCTGAAAGACACAAAGGGAGGAAAACTTAGTTTGTGTTTTAAAGAGCTATAAAATTTTAAAGACGCCTTTATAGTGCTTGTATTTTATAGGAGTGCAGACACACATCCACAGCTCCGTACGCAAACGTGTCACTGGCGGACGCGACGCTCCCCTGATCGTATACAAAAGAATGTGAAAAAGCAGATGATGGAGTGTGAGCTAAGGATCTATCAGAATCAAGTTCTCCGTGGTACAATTACTCATCTTTTTAGGCATAAAATTATCACTATTTCAAATGCCAGCACTGCATGATCTTACATAGACAAAATGTAGCGCTGGGCCAATTTTCCAGTGGAAAATGTTCCCTTTTATTTCAGTGCTGCAGCTAAAGCAAGGCATTAGAGAGTTCTACAATCAGGTTATGCACTGAGAAAATACCATGTTAATGTTAAATCTTCTTATGCTGGTCTCAAACAATAGTTATTTTCCAAATATGTGACTTTTCATCCAATTTACTTGTCTGAAACGCTTTTGTGGGTGTGCAATTTGTTTGAGGGAAGCTGAGTGCGAGATAGTGAAAGTGGGCTAATGTAGTGGCATGTCACATTAAAGCACAATTAAATACATTACCACTACCTATGTACACAGTCCTTAAAATACATCCCAGATCTATCACCACTGTACGTCCTTGTTTCCCTCCCCAGCACATTTGCCTAGACCTTATCCAAGCATCAGGAAAACATCTGGATAGCTCCATTTCTCATTTCTCTCCCATACATAGGACCCTAAAAAACAGCAAGGAGGCATAGGAGGCTTCATTTTCTTAGACTTGACCAGATGCCCATCTCATTCCACAGTTTTCTTGCCCAGTTATAAAATTTATGTCCAATATATAAAATTGCTACATGAAAGGTAACTGGTTAGTTCATATCCTGTTTGCTTCAGCTGAGATAGAAACTGCAAAATTTCACATCTGTAGATGGAACTTAGGGTATGGGACAATTCTCAACATAATAATTTCTTCTTATTATTTACAGCAGAGAAAATCCTTCTATCCACTTTTACAGTTGGAGGGGAATCTTTTTTGTAAGGGGAGGTGGTAGTAATTAAGATAGGTCCCAAAATCTCCCTTGCCTTAGCAATTTCTTAAACTATGGATCTAGTGATCACTTTGTAGTGAAACAACCCTATACATATTTGTTGCACGACTGTAAACCTTATATATACAGATTGAACCCTAAAGGCTAATTTATTTATGAATCCACAGGAAAAAAAATAAAGAAATATATTTTTGAAGGCTCTTCTAGAGTTTCCCCGTGTTGTGAAGTCACTTTTCTTGATGGGGCAGCTGCAGAGTTAATGTATTAAAACCACGATAATTCAGAGCTCCTCTTCAGGAGATCTTTCTAGATTCCCCATGCTTTTTGGCATTATGTGAACTGTGAGCAGCTATGTGGGTCTAATTTTTTTAATTACAATTTTTTTTTTTTTAATTGAACATCCCACAGTGACACCAGGCTTTTTTCTTAATGGTTACAGTGGCAATTTTAGTCTCCATTACAGTGTCAGAGGAGATGAAATGGTCCCTCTAAATGTGCACAGCTTTGGATTTTCAGAGTCTCTCTCTCCAAGCTGTGATGTTTGCTGGGCACAGAAGGTTGCCTTAAACCTCCCAGTGCTTTGCTTCAAAAGGCACAGATCAGAACTGTGTTCAGTGGTTGCAAAGAAGATTAAGCAAGAAATAAAAAATGGCTCACACCCATTTCTTGCATTCACCATTCAGCAATAGTCCAGCAGATATTTAAGCCCCCTCCAAAAAAACCCACATTTCCTACCCCAGCTAAGGCAGACAGGTACATATTTAGCAGGTGTCTGTGATGAACAAAGTCCATGGTATAAATGGCATCAAAGGTGAGAGCCAGGAGCAAGATGATGTGAATGTAAAGAGATAAGAAAATGAAATTAGAGGGGAGCAATACAGACTCAGTGTCTATGGGGTTATTTACACAGCTGTACATTTTAGATATTTTATATTTATTAAACTTCTGCACACTGGTATCACACCGCGTTATTTTCCAAGCCCTACTCATGACTTATACAGTTCAAAGAATTAATATGATATTTTTTGTAGCCCATCAAAGAACCGAATCACTAAATGGTTCCAACAGCCAGGAATTTTTCCCCTTCCACTGTTAATACCAGACATCACCTCTTTCCATTGAAATGCTTTTTTTTTTTTGAAGGAAAGAACCTGGATCCGGTCATCTCTTTGTTTCTTCTTCTAAAGGGGCTCCGTAGCCTTTAGCTACCCATTACTGTTCTAATAACAGAATGGCACAAACCTTATTGCTTTAGGGTATGGCAGCACATTTTATAAAATAGCACTTGTTCATCCAGCTTATAGAGACAACCAGGCAAATCGTGGGTGGGTACTGCAGGAAGCATCAAGGAGCAGAATCACGTAGGTTTAAAAGAGGATGTTAAACTGGAACCACACTGTCAGCTTCTGAGCAGAGCAGTGAGTGATGGGTGCATCTAAATTTCTAAAGATTTTCATTCTTTTTAAATAACCCTCTCTACAAGAGACGTTAGCATTTTGGAAACAATTATTAAATAGTCAATGCAGTGGTAAAAACTCTGAATGTGATCAGAATGTTAAACAAAGTCACTGCAGGTCTTCAACATATACATTTTTAATGTAATTAAATGCATTGCAAATTTCACATTTGGTCAGCTCAAATTCCATTTTTGAGCAAAAATATGTAGGGTAGTGATTTTTGAAATACAGCTCCAACTCAAATAAAACTCAAACTCACAAGTAAAAGAAGTCTGATTACTTCCCAACTATCCAAAGATTTCACTGCTTCTCATCAACTCAGTAAACACTTATACCATAAAAACAATTTAACCTCCCTTAAGATTATGAAACTAAAAATATTATTTTCCCGGAAAACAAACACAATTATCCCCACCATGCCATTGGAAATAAATGGTACATGGACTGCTGAAGATGGTTAATGTCCATGGTAAGTGTTCCTATAAATATCAGGAATTGAAACACTGCTCTATAAATATATTTCATGGGAGTTTAAAAAAGAAAATCTTTTGGAGCAAATTACTCATCAAGAAAACCCTTAAAGTTTATTTAAAGATAATAGATACTCATTCTGTAGTCATTCAAGAAACTGAAACTAGACTTGTACAACCAATTTTCAGACCTTTAGTACTCCCCAATGACACACACAATAAATATAATTCAGAATTTACTGTGTCTATATGAAACAAAAATTCTTGGGTGAAAAGAAGAGGATAATACTCAAAGGGACAATGAATATAAGATCATGATTTTTTATGTTCTGCCTGTGATATGAAAGGATGACCTTGAGAAAGAATGAGGATGGAAACTTGAATGCTTTGTCAGAACTGCCCTGAATTTCACTGAAATCAGCTGCAATGCAAATGGGATGAGCTAATGCACAACACTGCTAAGGTCAGGAGAGGACCTAGCTGAAGACCCTGGAAAAGCTGTTACAAGGAGGGTGGCATAATGGAAGAGCAGGGCAGTATTTCCAGGAAGGTCGTTTACAACTTCCAAGCATTTTGTGTTTAGCTGCAAAGGACAGATTTGGGACAACATGATCTGTGCATATGGAAGATGTAGGTGCCGTTGAAACCAGGAGGGCTCTGGGTGGGAGGTCTGCACCCCAAAATATGACACCCTCCCAAGGGGTCTTCCAAAGAAGCAAAATGCAGGTTTACAAGTTGTTTCTGAGACCTGTGAGGAGCGTTGACCTGCTGCAGAGGCTCTGCACCCTCAAGAGGACCATGTAACTCTTATCAAAGCCCAGAGAGTCAGTGTGGGTGAACTAAGCACCACACATGCATTTTGTAATTTCTCTCTACAGGCTGAGAAATCCTTCCCGTAGGATTGGAGTAGGATGTATACCAAAGCAGAAAAGTATAAATATTTTAGTCAAAACCTTACAGTGAAGTGGAAGTGGGAAGATCTGCATGAAGATCAGCAAACAGACTTTACTGCCTAATAGTTCTGTTTAAAAAGCGTTCAGGAAAACTCTTCATAATATCTGGAAAGTGTAGTGTTTATATTAAATGTTTTGTTCACTGAGAAATCATATGGTGCTCTGCTCTCAGAGGCTGACTGGCAGCTGCTCTTGCCCACCTACACACAGGATTTGGCACAACACAGCTCTGAAGTTTGACTCCGTAACATTTTGCAGATTGCCCAGAGAAGCTGTGGCTGCCCCATCCCTGGAAGTGATGACAAGACCAGGTTGGATGGGGCTTGGAGTGACCTGGGCTAATGGAAGGTGTCCCCGCCCATGGCAGGGGGCTTGGGAAGGGATCTTTAAGGTCCCTTCCAGCCCAAACCATTTGATTTTTGCTCTGTTTCTGCAGTGATGTAAACTGAGGCACAAAAGACAGGGCAGGTTTTAAAGGGCAGCTGAGGTCATCTGGTATATACTGGGCTAAATGCATGCCAGTAACCCAAGCAAGTACTGAGTTCAAACCATACAAGTCAAGACTACACTTAGGAATCATCTTTTAGTTCTGCAGGATCATGACCCTTAGTGATTTGGAAGCTTTAGGTCTCCACTGAGAATGATTTTTGTTCTGAAAAGGAAAGCATATGGATTCTAGCTAAGCAATCTGTCGAGGTGCTGGGGAAGATGCAAAAAAAGGCAGCAACACATTCCTGCAGTCGTGTTACCGTTCTTCCTTTTTCCATCTCACACTTTGGGGAGAGGATAAAGCCCGCCTACGCCACACAAGGCACATGAGGATAAGGGCGAAGCTGGAGAAGGGATCTGTATGGTGTGCTGATAAGAATGCAGCTCAAATGCAGCAGAAAAAGCCCCAGGATGCAGAATAGGGGCTTCTTCCTGTTTGGAAAGAGAAGTGTCCTAACCCCGAGGTATTGGTTTTAGGCAGCAGAGCCAGCAGTCAACATTTCAACAAGGAGGTCCTGTCTTCTGTTAAAAGGTCCTGTCTTCTCCAGGACAGGTGAACACGACCTCTTTGATTCCCTGGGATGTACAGAAGCAGTAAATTCCATTACTTGCGTTCATTTTCCATAAAGCACAAAAAGCCCCAGTTGGTTAAGCTGATATTTCTGATTTGGGTGAAACATTCAACCCTTCACTAAACAGAGTCCTACCACAGACACAAGCATTGATCTTACTGGAAGGGATATATTTATAAACAGGAAAAATACATGTTGAAGAGAAATTATGTATTTTGGATAATCACTTGAAAAGTTACAGGTTTTTTTCCAGGAATATCCACTGGGCATAACTGGATAATGCCAAGAGTGCTGATGTGTATAACAAATTGCAATACTGCTGATAACTAGGAAGTCCTACCTTGAAATATTTCCAAATATTTTGTAGCCATAAGTTGTTCTTTGCTTTGCCCCAGGGGCAAATCTGACTTTCCAGAACAAACGATTCACCTGATGCTTTTGGCCACTTTTTCCTGGCTCTGCCTACACACAGACACTGCTCCGCTGACTGAGGAACACAAGAAAATTGGGGTGGAGAAGGCTCCAAAATTTGTTGTTGAACAGCACCCCTCAAGCAGACCATCAATAAAGCTTCTTTAATTGTAGGGTCCACAACTGCAGACACGTTCTCTGCTCCTAGACATGCATCAGCAACGTGGCAAAAGACAGCCACTAATTGTCAGTATAAAGCAGAACTAAAGAAAAGTTTACAAAGGGATAAGAAGGATTTTCCACTCAAAGCAGGGGAGAACTGCTGAAGAGGAACTTTAAATTAGCTTTAAAAGGAAGGTTGTATCAGGAGGAATATAATTACTTTCTCGGAGTTTCACCAAGACTTGGGAGTCAATGTCTCTACTCTTGCAGAATGGTGCAGTGGGATTTTTAATGACCACAAATGGTCAGGACATTGATTTCACATTCCAGGTGAAAAATGGCACCTCCAAAGACACATTGTTGTCTCTGCTCTTCCTAAAATCACACTGGGGACTGCGTCTGCCTTGACTTGGAAGAATTAATAGTGTGTATTGAAATACCTTTGTGAGACACAAGATATTTCACTGGTCTTAAATTGGATAGTTTCTCAGATTTGTTAGCGTGCAGAAACATAAACTGGCTACATTTGGATAAAATATAGGGTTTAAATTCTGGATTCAGTTTTGCTATGATTGATTTGATAGATTTCAGAGAAGGCTTTGTTTACTCCATATCACATGTTTTTTACATATTTTTTGGTAGAGTTGTTCCCTATACCAACTAGAGATCAAAACGGTCAAAGACAATTTCATCTTTTAAAACCCTTAAACTATTAAAAACTATCAAGATTTCAAACTGATACTTCTGTAAGTATTTTATCTTTCACACATTAAGCAGCTAATAAATACAATGCCACGTTAAAGCTTCACACTGAGCTTAGCTACCTAACAAGAATTCACACATTTGCAGCAGAAATTCTGCATAAACAGTCTCTGAATGTGCTATTTAAGTACAAGTTAAATACTCTTTTTTTAGGAAGTGATGTAACAAGTTCATATGTAAAAATCTATTTCTATGCAATGTGACATTCTGCAAGATTAGCTGACTGAGATAAAGGACATGAGCAAACATGCTTGTTGTTTTCTCCCACGATCATTTTTAAAAGCCGCATTTTTCAGTATTCTAAATTTGCTACTTCTGAATTTTTTATTCCTCCTTAGGTATGAGGAAAGAAATCTCTATGTGTTCAGTGATAACCACCTGCCACGAAAACTGTTCAAGTCTAGTGTACATCCTGTGTACAAATAATACTCCAAATAAAACCTGCCCTCATCATTGTGACTACTTTATACATTTTATAAAAAATTAAATTTTGATTTAACCTTCACTCCAATATCTTTGTAGACAGCAATATTATAACTTACAAGTCAAAGCATAATTCAGGCCAAATTCTCACTCCTTGCAATTTAACTACAACTCCCAGCTAAGATTTTGGCCCCTTGTCTAACTACCCACTAAGGACATCAGATGAAACTTCTCTCTCATACATCTTTTGCTCTGCTATTAAAGAGCAAGATAGAAATTAATAGGTGGAAGAAACACAGCAGTGTCCATTTGAGAGACTGGTAATGGGGGCACGGATGGGATGCAATTCAGCCAGCGTCATTAGGGAGAAATGCCAGAGCATGGAGAGGAAATGAAGAAAGATCCCACGCCGGTGTTTTGCTCCGAGGTCAGACCCTGCCTTTGTGGATGTGGCTATTGCCATGTGTTTTCTCAGGCAAGTGTTGAATTTTGAAAATTAATGGCTTGGAAATGAAGAAAAAAAGCACTGTGGGTACAGGATTTGTCTCTCTAGGACACAGCAAGCGGCAGGAAGAACTTGGGGGAAAATCCACCACGGTACCGACTCCAACACCCTCGCCCTGTTAGTACAGGAAGAAAAAGAAGTGATGCACAGGCAACTGCCTCAGGGAGCTCAGTAGGAGGAAAATACCCTCTGTCTCTCTCCAAAATGACAAGAAATATCATCCAAAATAGAGCAGATGTTCCTCCCCATATGCTCATTGAACCTGCTGTAATCTCCCAGGGTAGAAAATCTTACACATTTGGTATTTGACTGACCTGTAGCTCATGCTACACTGCCACTGGTGCAGTGTTACTTTACCACCATCTCTTCTCACAGTGCCAAGGAAAGGAGAGGAATCACACCCAAAGTCTCAGCAGCAACTGCAGGTCAAACTTAGTTGTACAAATATGGAACTGCAGGGGAATTCTGGGCCATGTGCTAATTCTACAGAAGAATTATGGTCATAAAATGGTTTGGGCTGGAATAACATTCCATGGGCAGGGACACCTTCTTCTAGACCAGGTCACTTAAAGCCCCATCCAACCTGGCCTTGAACACTTCCAGGGATGGGGCATCCACAGCTTCTCTGGGCAACCTGTGCCAGGGCCTCACCAACCTCACAGGGAGGAATTTCTTCCTAATAGCTGATATAAATCTATCCTCTTCAGTTTAAATCTGTTACCCCTTCTGTTACAGCACTCCCCAGTGACAAGTTCCTTCTTCTCTTTCTTGTAGATCCTTTCTGATACTGGAAGGTGCTATAGGGCTACATGGAGCCTTCTCTCCTCCAGGCCGAGCAACCCCAAGAAGTCATACATTCACAAGGTTGCATGAGATATATGCAAAAAGACATAGAAATTATTCAAGTTCTATAGATAGTGATAGCCTAGATTATTTCCTTACTTTCTGACATGTTGTACTGGGCTTCACTAAGTATCTTCTAATATTTAAGACTTCTTCATACTTGTGTAGGGTGAGAGGCCCAATTATGTGTACAATTTACACAAGTGTCTTTATGATTAGCTATTGCTTGGGCCAAATGTTGATATCTTCAGTGATGAATGCCAAAGAGAAAAAGCCACCCTAACAACTGTTTTCTGTTGAATGCCCACACCTCACTCTTCCTGCCCATATTTCCCTCACAAATCTCATAATGCCAACAGTTCAAAACTTTGGTGTTCCCTGTTATCAGAGATTTTCACTAATATACACAAACTCAAGCCACTGAAATAGTTTGGAGGCTTTAAACTTATTTCAGAGAAGTAACTCTTGATTCTCCGCCAAGAAATGCCAAGCTTGGAAATGGCATCTCATCCCAGTCTCAAAATACTTTACTGGAGCTAAACAACTTGGATACTTCAGCTATTATGTATTCAAATAGCTACTCGTTTTCTTAGCCAATGCAGTCTGGGCTGAGACAGGCATTTGGGAATCTCTGAATTTTTGTGAAGCTGAAGGACTTCTAGAACAAAGTGCTAAAGTATAGGTACCTTGGGAGAACTAACACGAGTTAGGAAGGGCATGGTCTTGTTTGCCCAATTCAGTATGTAAAAATACAGGAACGGCATTGGCAACTACCAGGGAAAAAACCACAGACAAAACCAAACAAATAATTATAAAAAACCCCAAACCAACAAAAACACCCCAAAAAACAACAACCCTCCTGAAAATCCCACAAATCTCCTGGCTTTGGGTGAGTGCAGGCGCTTCCCACGTGCAGTTTTGAGAGCGGTGCACTCTCACTGTATTTTTCCACTCAGAAGGGGCAAATTCCAGAAATCCCACAAGGGGAACTCCTGCTGAAGTTCCACACTGTAGGAGGGATGCTGAGCATGGCCACACAGTGTACCATGGGCACATGCAAACTCCCCTGCCTGCACTGCCAGCTATGGAAACAGAAACCAGCTCTGATAAATGCTGCCACTACCTTAAACCTGCCTCTGGAGAAGCATTCAACGGCTTTGGAAAATCCTGCTCTTCTCCAGCAGAGTTTTCATCAGATGGATACAGGAACTACTGAAAACAGCTTGTCTACCTGGAACATGAATGTTGCCAACATTTCCTTCAGACATTTGTCCATTTTGTCTTTTCATCCACCTGCTGAAATGGTTACTTCCTTTTTCTAGTTGTTAGTCAAGTTAAATTTACTTCTTAGCTCCTTTCTGTCCTGACATCTCCTCCTCGTAATCTAAAATACAATGATGCCAGGTTGAAACATGGGATGGAATAGGAAAAATGTAGAAAGGACTCTGAACAAGCCTGCCAGCCAGGAGTCTGTGTCCCATTGGCTGCAGTTCCAAACAGTCCTCATACTATTTCCATAAATACTGTGGTATCTTCTGGAGTATCTCAGCACAAACTGCAACAGATGTTGGATGTTATTATTTCTTCATTCTTGCTCATTTGTTGTTCATCTGTTATTTTTTGCCTCTTTTTTTTCCCTCTTGCCACCTGTCCTCCCACAAATCAGAAGTATTAAAAACAACACAGTCATGTTTTGCTCTTATTGGTCTGTCTACCACTGCCCAAAATTAATGGGACAGGAGAAGAAAAGAGATTAAGATCTAACTCCCTGTCTTATTTCTGACCTTAAAAGGATGGGTAGAGTTTATTTTTGACAACCTTAACCAGAGAGAATAAATCTGCTGAGCTGTCCACCTCAGGAAATGGAAGTACACAAATACTATTGTTCTCTAACAAGTTCATAAATGTTACTGAGCAATATATTGATGGTGTTGTGAAATTATGATATAAAGTGTTTTTAAGTTACCAGCGATATAAATCTACAAGCAAGTCCTTTTCTCCCCAGCCACATCCAAACCCAAAGATATTAAGATAGTCCTTTAATGGCAAAAACTATTAGATTGCAATATGTAGCAGGTTCATCTATTAATCATCAGACCATTTATGTTCTGTAATTCTACCACAGTTAAATAACATGGACTACTAAGTACCTGAATCGGCTATTAGCAACCATTCCTGCTCATTAAAACTCACTTATTTAGACTTCAGCAATGGTAAATGTAACCAGCCCTGGAGGAGTGTCACAGTGCTTGGAAATGGCACATTAAGCTTCATTTACCCAGCTACACTTGAAGGCAGAGGGGGAAGGGAAAAATACAGTGTCGGTCCATAAAAAAGCTCAGAAGCTTTTTGAAGCTGCATTAAGAAAATGACAAATCTTACAAAGAGAGCCATAAAGCTTCCTGAAGTACAACAGTTCGGCAAGGAGCTATTTATCATAGTTTGTTGAAAAGACTCCTACGTTTGATACTATTGGACTGTGAGAGATGATTATTAAATGTAATTACAGAAATAGCACAGAAATAATAGTTTATTGCAGAGCATAAGCAACACTGTATTAACAAAGAGGAGTGGGGAACATGTTCAGCATTTGCAATGGTATCATTAGCTTTTCTGGGAACACATACACAAATGTATACACATTTGATTCCATGTTGGCTTCTACTAACCAGAATTATCCTTCAAGAATTTCTGATCTGGGTCAATGCATCCGTCTATACTTGGAGTGAGAAAACAGGAGCCAAAGTGGATTGCTATTTGGGTGTCAGCTTTTATTCCTTTCCTACTTAACACAGATTTATTAAAAAAACAATCACAGCCTGCTGTCAAGAAATACTGCTCACATTTGCTTATTAGCAGCCCTGTAATAGATACATTTTTTGCTACAGTGCTGCCATTTGAAGTGAATGATTTATTTAGAACATGCCAGTTATCACGAGATTCTCCACCCAGTAAAAAAACAAGTTTTGATTTCTTATTGCTACCTGCAGGAATGAGTTTAATTTCTATTAAACCTACACCTCATCATGTTTGCTTGTGTACCCAGGCATCAATTTTACCTTTTCTTTTTGCTGTGAGTGATTCCACCCAATTTCTTTTCACTCTGGAATATATATGCTACTCACTTCTTGTGCATTATTGTCCGTCTTGGTGAACCCCCTTTTTTAAAACCATACAGTTCTTTCAGAGAGCCTTCACTGCTGATTTGGGGTAGGCATCCACACTTTTCCCAAACTACAAAGCCAAAAAAACTTAGAGGCACAGCTTCTTACAACTGGGGCTGTAGTTTTTGCCAGCAAGCAGGGCAAAAAACCAACCCTATCTCAGCAGTTCAAAAGATCCCTTCTGGTCCACCAAGTTTTAGGCTAAATTAACTCTGCTCCTGGCCCAACACTGAAACATTTTGAAAAACTCTGCTTTGGAAAGAAGGCATTCAGTGACAGATGGGCTTTATTTATTTTTGGGTAAAAGGAACAGCTTAAAACAGGTTGGGAACATGGGAGAGCATCCTGCCACATCAAGACAAAGGCTGAAAGCATCTGACGTGCTGAAGAGGCGCAGAAATTACCATCACAAGACCATGCACGCGTTCATCGATAGCGTGGTGCACACTGACCCCTGCTCTTTCAGAAATGATCTGCTTTGGAGCAGGAAATGCAGCCAGGAGTTTTGAAGCTCAGCACCCTCCTTTAAGCATCTGTACTCCCTCTTTAGTTCACTGTGTAACGACAGCCTAATGTTTTACAGGCAAGGCTGCACTCAAAAACAGGAGCTGCGTGCACTCAGCTCAAAGAAAAAAGTGAGACTGTAAATCAGGTTCGAGAGAAGAAATCAGAGTCTACCTTTAGGCATTCGCATTTCTGGATTTTGTTCAAAGCAGCATTTTCACATCGTCTAAAGACTCACAGGTTACATTTTCAAGGGGTTTGAATCTAAAAAAAACTTGTGGATAGATTGCTAACAAAGATTTCCAACCATGCTGCAGAATCCTCGGGAGCTCGGTACTGATTATATTGAGATGCTTAGGAAAAAAAAATCCCGCTAGCCATCTATCTGCATCAGGAGATACCCAAGAGCATTCGGGAAAATCTCCCCTGGTCCCACCGCATCACTGGTGTAAAAGAAAACAAGTTTTCCTTTTGAAGGTTTTTGACTCCTTTGCAACAGACGAATCATTGCTGCAGCACTTTCCAGCTGACAATTATCTTGCCATAATAGCCGTAAAAATAAAATAAAATCAACACGGATGGAATTCGAAGTAGGAGACCTAAATTATACTTAACTATATTCATAAAACTGCACCTCTGCTCGAAGTTGCTCTGCACACTACGCATATGCCAGAATCTCTTAATCTGCTGCTGATGTGCTGCATATTGCGGTCGTGTGCAATTACGGTTAGCTATAATTAAGAACAATTACTACTTTTATTTCTCCATTTGTTCTTTAAAAAGCACAGTTGTAATAAAACTTCCCCCCCCCTTTTTTTTTTTTTTTAAGGTGAATATAATTATACATCCCTATAACATCTCAAATAATTAGTTTCTTCTGGAACAATTTTCATTTTAACTGTCAGATCTGCCATCTATAGTCAATAGAACACATTGTAAAAACATTCTGTTATTAACCTTTTTTCACCCCGTAAATCTGCAAAAGAACTTGAAGAAATTGAGGAATTCATTGCTTAAACATTGAAAGACCAAATGCAACTAACACCCCTTCCCCAGCAATACCTTCTTAACCTTGCTGAACCATTATTATTATTATTGTACTAGCTAACTATAACAATAATAAATTAAAGCTGGATATAAAAGGTATTTGGCATCTCTCTATATTTTATAGGCTACTTTCCAACCCTATTCTCATAAAAGAATCTCTCTACTGTATCTTTGTTTAGAATCTTCCCGTGATTACTAACCATGCAGACTGCAGGGAAAAGTAATTAAGTTTAATAGAAGCCACCCTCATTTTTGAAGCTGCCCTCAATTTAAGCCATAGAAGGAGAGTAATTAAATTTAATGCGTGCCACAGCTTTTAAATGAAGATACGGCATGTAAAATTCTCTCACTCTGTAAAACGTCTTTTCCGAACACTGCAAATAAGAGTTGTGATGCAAAAAGATAGCAAACTACAACCAGCAAGTCATGTCAAGCTTTCTTTTTCTACTGACCATATCTTCCAAAGGGGGAGGCCTTTGTGTAGATTAAGAACAATGGAATCTAAATTACTGGAATTGGGAAGCCTGCAGTGGCTTATCCATCCTCTGCCCATGTTATCTGCTTCGATTAACTTTAGATGAAACTTGCAGCAGGGCTCACATTTTACATGTTTTTAACAGATGTTAACAGGTTTCCAACTACAGCACAGACCTCTGGCACAGATATTGTTTACCAAGAAGATCCTCCCCCAAAGTAGCTACAGTAGAAGCAGGGACTAATGACATTAATTTCCAGATACGGCCACAGATCTCCCGTGCATGACTTCAGCCTTAAGTCACCAGAAGAAAAAAATAATGAAATTAGATAAGGCTCAGTTAGTTTCCCAAGCAATAGTCTTACTACTTCTACATAAAAATTCAAATTACAAACCAGGACTAATGAAAATATTTCACCCTTGCAAAGAGGAACTTACTGAATGAGGAGCTCTGAGACTGAAAGAGAGTCATTTTCCTCCCCCAGCACTGCAGGCTCTCTCTATATGTATAAACAAATGTTTCCTTGCTGAGAATCACAGAAGTTTCATCAACTGATTTAATATAAACAGGGAATTTGAAGGCTTGAATTACTGTGCAAAAGGGAATATAGATGCCTGACAGTCTTTGTTCAGAAGGTTAGACCAAGATCCTAAATTTATCATTAGTTCACAAAAGAGCTCCCAAACTTCTTCCACTCAGCCTCCTCTCCTGAACACCCATTAGTAACTACTACTAGGCTTGAACAAAACTTCTGTGCTGAAAATTAGACCGGGCTGGAAAAGATAAAACCTGAGACAGATTTTCAAGTTCTTTGGGTCCAAAGGCTCCCCCAAAAACCAGGGGAGTGGCTGAACCATTAAAGAAAGAAAAAGTGGGGGAAGTAAAACTAGAGAGAATAGAGAGATCCTCTGTTTTGGTTTTAAAACCCACAACAAATCTGCCATGTACTTTCTCAAGAGAGGGGTTGAATACTCTATTTCAGCAGTGTGGAGAACTGACACCTCTGTCCCTGATGCACACCCAGCACTGCAGGAACCTGTCTGCACACAGGTGAGACACACACATTTCATCTGGCATTCATTTCTTTACCTGATTATCAAAACTCCCATAATAGTAAACAAGAGGCAACCAGGGTTTAACACCTGTCTCCCTGACAAAGCCCATGATTCTATACCCATTAATCCACAGACTGTTCAATAGGCAGATCCACACTTCAAATCTTGAAGCCACTGCTAATATAAATTGCAAGCAATTTGAGAAAAAGAGACTGAGTTTGTTGCTATTTTTAGTTTGAAAGAAGGAAGATATTTGTTTATCCATATCATGACTAAAAAAAAGTTGGATTTTTTTGGTTTGAAAGTAACAAAATAGTGACAAAATTGCTGTTTAAATTCTAATTTTTACCCAGTTATATATTAAAGTGATCTTATCAGATGCTGGAACCAAAGCGATATGATTTTGCTATATTTATATCTAAGCTGCAAAACATTTCAACATTTACAGAGAGAAGAAAGTTCTCTGCTAATGCCAAGAGAAGAATAAACTCAAATGCCATTGCTCTTGATGGCTCTTAATAGCTGGCATGGGGAGAGAAGAAATGTCTCTATAACAGTATCAAGGAAACGTGTGTTCCAAATATCACATCATAACGAGAAAATTTTTAAAAGGGTTTGTGGGGAGTGTTAACATGAGGACATAACATCCACATGCTCTCAAATGCTCGGGATGGATGCAAACCAAGGCATGCAGTGGTCTATCTCCTCCTCTCCCCTAATCTGAAATGCCTCTTCCCATCCAAACCACCTGCTGTTCATGCCTTCTGCTTTTCTCACACATTTCCCAATCAATATTTGGGCCCTTCTGCTGCTGGCTACCAAAAAGACAACTCCCACTCTCCTCTAATATGCCCTCAGGATCTTCGGCAGAAATGTGGGTTGTGGACTGGCTGGCCAGAAGATTAGGGAGAAAAAAATTAAACCAGACACAGAATCAAATCTTCAGGAGCCTCTCTCCTCAATTCCCACCCCCCCCATCCCTCATCTCATCCTCTCTTTGAAGGCTCTGGGTCTCGTGGGGTCCTGCTGCAATTGGCAAGTGCTCCAAATGTTGGTGGGATGCAGCTCAGCCTGTGATGCCAGAGCAGCAAGGCTACCCCAGGGCACCGGCAAGCGCCGCTCAACTGGTTAAAAATTGAAACAGAGCAAACGGGGAATTTTCTAACAAATGCTTCGAGATTATGGAGCACATGTTACAGCTGTAACCACCCACAGTTCCCTCCTACAGAACAGAAACACTGACAGCAAAAACCATTCACTGCAGAAGCTGAAAAATAACAAAAAATGCGGCAGTAAGGATGAAATTGAAGCCTGTAGGTATTTTCTGCAAGAACTTCTGCAAAGAAAGAGGGGAGGTTTGCAAGACAGAACAGAAGAGAGAAAGCACAGTCTTGGTTTGCAAGTTCGTGAGATGTGCCAGGACTGGTGCACAGACCTGCACTAGTTATGGTGTTCATCACCCATTTCTCACTCAAGAAGGAAATTATATTTTACTGTAAAATGGTGCAATAGTGGGTGGGAAGGGAAGGACAGCCTCTTCTTTTTATTATTAAAAATAGCTAAACTAGACAAAACCTCAGATAACCTTAGTTGAAAAATTTTCCAGGTCTCCGAGGACAATGGAGCAAAGAACAGGGATTCAATGTGCCATTCAGCAGGGAGAAGGGCTGAGCCTTCTGAAATGCTCTTGAAAAAGAAAAAATAAAAGATAAAATAAAAGCAAAAGTATATGCTTTCCACCATGGAACTAATTTTTTGTGCTCACTACTTGCAGCGATCATTCAGCTCTGTGGATCAAAAAAATCCTACTGCTACCCATGTGCGTGGTCAATCAGCAGGATATTCTGTTTCAAATACAAGATCTGAAGTTGTTTCTTTGATTCTTTTCAAAAGTGTGACATAATTTTCCCCTTCTCCCAGTGCCAATCATGTTCAGGTAAATGTTACAGCTTCTGCAAGTGCAAATTAAAGACAATTATAACCTGGCTAACCTACCCCATCATTAAAATGCCTGGCACAACTCATTTGCCCGTGGAGTGGAGATTTGCTGCTATGATATTCACTTGAGTAGGGAAATGCTCGTCTTTAGAGGCTGTGGACATGCTGATTGCTCTGATCAAAGAAGGCAAAAATGGAAGTGCTTATTTGCCCCTGTAGGAAGGAGCACTGCAGTATAAGTGGAAGAATTTATTGTTGTGTTAGTCACTAATACCATTTGAGGGAATAGCTTCCATCTGTTCCAAAAATAGCATCACAACACATGTGTGTTTAGGAAAATTAAAGATTTATCTTTCTGGTACCAAGTGCTTGCAGTGACCACACCAGCTGCACGAGGGAAAAAATAGGACCAGTGAGTTAAGGGTCTTAATAAACACACCTTGGGGGGTACTTCTAACTGATATTAGGGGCTCCTTATCTATGAGATCCAACTTAAGTCATCGCACCTCCGTGGCAGGTGGAAATTGGGTGCAACTCAGAGCTGTAAACAAATCAATGCCAAAGAGAAAAAGGACTGAGAAGAAGGAAAAATAACAATCAGCAGAAGTCCTTTAAAAGCAGTCTCAAATGCAGAGAACAGAAACCTCCAGCCCAACCCTCCTGTCCACAGCAGACAGCTCAACAACAGCTTATTTCCAGATGGGGAGTCTGTATTAGTGAGAACTCCCTACAGTTGCTTTATATTATATATAAATTATAGTCTCTTTGTGCCAGAAGCAACTCTTTTTGTTGCATTTACAGACAGCAGAGAGCACAGCTACAGCTTTGAGGTGACACTGTAAGTGTTTCAATGGGAAAAAAAACCCCAGAACCAAACAAGGAATGCTTCAATAGAAGTAAAAATTTCCTTATTGAAGTTTCACCCTATTGAAAATCTTTACTTGTTTAGGTTTAAAATTTTATACTAGAGACAAAAGGACAGGGACATTTTCCCTCAGCTCAATTTTTCAAGAAGGAGGGGGAATCAGAGCAGTTCTGCCATCCTGCTGAGAGGTGCAAGGCTTTCTTAGATATTATTAGTTTATGAAGCCACGGGCAAAGCTCCTCATATACAGAGGGTGTGGGAGGTGTGTAGTGCACTGGCCTATTTGAGCAACGGGGACATATCACATGAATGAGTTGCAACCACCTGAAATCCTTAATAAATATCCAAGGGCTGGCTGCATTCACTTGCGTTTGTGGGCCAGATTGCCATCAGTGAAATTCGAGCCAGAAGACAAACCCCACAAACAAAACCCCCACTCCTTTTTCATTGAAACGTGACCTTTTCATTTCAAAAAATGTGTGTCAACTTAAATCTTGTCAGCCCGACCCCAATCTGTCCTCTTCCCCGATTCTGTGGAGCTCTTTGCAGAAGCCATTCCCACCCCAGGCTACGATCTCGTCAGATCTCATAAGTGAAATGGGGCCAGGTCTTTCCAGGACTGCAGGAGACACCTCTGAGGGAACCCCAGATGCTCCCGGAAGTTCTTGGTGGGAGCTCTCACACGTGTTGTGCCTTGAGTTAACACCAAATCCACGCCCCACAGCAACACTTAGGCCATAAGGCTTCTAAACCCCTTGTATTTTAAATAGGGAGCACTAGAAATTAGAATCACTTTTATCAACTCCAGAGACATCTCCGCATATGCACAACAGTGACAGTTACATTATCATCTGTCAGCTATTGAAGCTCTCCCCTCATACGCTGATATTATCAACATCCATGAGATTTTGCCCATCTTTTTTAATAAAAAAGAAAAAAGAAAAAAGAAAAAAGAAAAAAGAAAAAAGAAATCAAACCTGCAAAAACCCCATAGAACCCAGCAAGCTGACTGTTGTTCTTGCTTTTTCCTTTCCACTGCTGAGGTTTACCTCCATACTTCCACATCTTTTCCTGACAGAAGTCTCAGTGTCCCTTCCTTGTTTTACTTCCAATAATGTGCCTTTTAAATTTTCTTCTATTTTTCAATCTTTTCTAGTCTGGTTTACTCCCAGTACTCAGTTCAGAGTCACCTCCTCTTGCTTTTTCACTTGCCTTTTACATCATGTTCCTCTTCCCCAGCTTGCTTTATTCTGGCAATTCTGATCTGTCTTCATACACTTGCCTCCAGAAATATGGTTTCCTATTTCACCTCCCCTACCGTCAATCAATAAAATTCAAACACAAGTATTTTATCCATTTCACAAAAATTTTTTAGTACATCAGGGCTGTTTCATAAAGCCAAATTTTCCCCCAAAGCATGTCGGCAGTGAACCTGGAATATACATAACAACCTAATGCACAAAGTACCAATACATTGCAATTTTCAGCTGTAACAAATTGGCACTTCAATTACTTCTTACTTCATGACTGTGTGCCACAGACTGCTCAGATAGAAGTTGTTTTGACATAGACTGCACCCTGCCTCCTATTCAGCAGGTGACTAACAAAAAGTATCCCAGAAAATAAGGCCAAGCCTGAAGTTGGTACATAAGGAACAGTCAGTAATTTTATTTATGACTCTCTGATAACGACTCAGGATAGGTATTAGCTATGCTGTTAAGGGTTTTAATCTTTCTGTGCTGTTTATCTGAAAGGTTCCCACACCGCTGACTTAAGGTGGAGAAAAAAAGATTAAACTAACAAGTATAACAGAGCTTGATGCAAAAAAGAACTTTTACCAGAAAAAAGAAAAACATTGGAAAAAGATCCATTTTCAAAGTGAATCATGGAAATCATAAATTCCTGTACTCTGTTTTAAAATGTTCTCTGCATCAACAAAAGCCCAGATCTGTCTTGTTGAACTGTATAAAGCAAACCAGCACGTGTGAATTGTGGCTTTTTTAGCTATCACTAAATCAGCTCTACTTGTTAGGTTTCTAATCACAGGCTTTCCACTGTTTCCTTTGGTTATTATGTGAGATGCATTCACAGGGATCTCAAAGAACAGTTGGAGCACTACAGATATAGTACGTGTGTTCTCTGAAATTTCATTATGTATAGATTAACACCTCCAAACAGGCACCATCCCACACAATGGCAGCCAGAAGTTGAGAACAACAACAAGAAAAGCAAAGCCATTGACTTCAGACTGAAATATTTCCTTGGCTTAGGTTTGTTTTTCGAGTTGAGTTTACATACATGCGCTTCTTATTTTTTTAACAAGCTGTAGATCTTTCTTTTTCCTATTATTTCCCTGAAAACAAACAAAGATTTTTATCCAGTGATTAGGAATTGAAGAGATAAACAAAAACAGATCATACCTTCACCAGCCTCCTGTGTTTTCACTAGGAAAAAATCACTGAGGACTTCACAAAACTTCTACTCTGATGGATGGTTGCAAGACCTGAGAAATAACTTGTCCAATCACAATATTAGCATTCACAGGAAGCTCCAGAAATTACATATACACACAGAGGGTTATTTAACTGCACGTTCTTTCATTTCCCCTGGATGAAATCGCTACCAGGCTACAAAGAGATGTAATTAATTGGCACTGCAAACACACACAGACACACACAGGCAGCACCAGCCTGCCTGACCTGCTCCTGTGCTCAACCACTTTAAGCGCACAGACCATTTAAGTGGGGGCATTTCCTTGCCCTCCCCATCTCTGAAGTCCATCCAGAAACAGTAAGTGACCCTGAATTTAGTTTTCCAACTGCATTTTGTGTTCAAGGTAGCACTGCTCCAGCTCACACTCATTTTATCTTGTAGAATTGTTGATATTGGAAAAGAATGTTAAGATTATGCGCTTCAGCCATTAACCCAGCACTGCCAAGCCCACCACTAATCCACGTCCCTAAGTGCCACATGTCCTTTAAATCCCTCCAGGGATGGTGACTCCACCACTGCCCTGGGCAGCCTGTTCTGCTGCTTGACAACCCTTTCAGTGAAGAATTTTTTCCTAAGATTAGAGCTAAACCTCCCCTGGTGCAAGACCTTCAAGTTAGGGCCATTTTCTCTTGTTCTATCGCTTGTTACTTGGGAGAAGAGAGCAACCCCCACCCGGCTGCGCCTCCTGTCAGGGACTGGTAGAGACTGATAAAGTCACCCCTTGAGCCTCTTTTGCTCCAGGTTGAGCCCCCCCCAGCTGCTCCCCACAGGATTTGTGCTCCAGACCTTTCCCCAGCTCTGTTGCCTTTCTCTGGACTCACCCCAGCCCCTCAGTGTCTTCCTTGCAGTGAGGGGCCCAAAACTGAACCCAGGCTTCGAGGTGTGGCCTCACCAGTGCTGAGTACAGGGGGACCATCTTGCTAATAAAGACTGAGGCAAAGAAGGCATTGAATACGTCAGTCTTTTCCTCATCCTTCATCACTATATTTTCCCCTGCATCCAATAAAGGATGGAGATTCTGCTCAGCCCTTTTGTTGTTGCTGATATATTTATAGAAACACTTTTATTGTCTATTACGGCAGTAACCAGATTAATTTCCAGCTGGGTTTTGGCCCTTCTGATTTTCTCCCTGTGTAACCTCACAACAACCTTCTGCACTGCTTGTCCCTTCTTCCAAAGGTCACTAACTCTCCTTTTTTACCTCTGAGTTCCAGCTAAAGCTCTCTGTTCAGCCAGGCCAGTCTTCCCCACCAGCTTGTCTTTTGACGTATAGGGACATCCTGTTCCTGTGCATTTAGGATTTCACTCTTGAAGAATGACCAGACTTCCTGGTCAACTTTGCCCTTCAGGACCCCCTTCCAAGGGACTCTCTCAGCCAGTATCCTAAACAGGACAAAGCCTGTCTTCCAGAAGAGTTCTGCTGACCCCCCTCCTTACTCCAACAATCTAAAACTATCATTTTATGATCACTGTGCCCAAGATGGCCTCAGACCATCACATCACCCACAAGTCTTTCTCTGTTCTCAAACAGCAGGTCCAGAGGGGCACCTTTCCTCACCAGCTGTGCCAGGAAGTTCTTCCACACACTCCAGGGACCTCCTAGACTGCTTTCTCTCTGCTCTACTTTATTTATGATGTATACCTGGGTAAGTGGAAGTCCCCCATGAGAACATGGGCTAGTAATTTTGAGATTTTTTCCATCTCCTTATTAAACGCTTTGTCTCCCTCTTCATCCTGGTTGGGTGGCCTAGAACAGAAACCCACCAGGATGTCTGCCTTACTGACCTTTTTCCTGATTCTTACCCTCAAACACTCAACGCTGTCATCACCAAGATCCAGACGATCAAAATGCTCCCTAACCTACCCCATCACCTCTCCTTGCCTGTCCTTTCTGAGCACTTTATTGCCACGCATTGCAGTGCTCCTGTTGTGATTGTCATCCCACCACATTTCTGTCATGACCATTATGTCACAGTTTCCTGCTGCTCCCTGGCTTCCAGCTCCTCCTGCGTGCTGCCCATGCTGCAGGAGTTGGTGTTGGTGCTGTTCCTTTGGGCTGCTGGCCCCACCACCTTTGTGGAGAGAAACCCCAACTCCCCTGTGACCATTCCCAGGCACTTCCATGGTTTCTAATACGTCAGTTGTTTTTGCTACCACGTGGATTTCCATCCCCTGAGAAGGCAGAACAAAGGACCTCACTAACACACCTCAACCATTGGTGTGCGGCCCCCGGCTTATCTCTTATGAGCCTGGTTTTATCCCCTTCCCTCTTCAAATCTAGTTTAAACTTCTTTTAGTGAGCCTTGCTAGCTCCTGTGCAAAGTTTCTTTCCCCTCTGGGAGACAGGTGTAACCACACTGTTTCCAGCAGGCCTTGTGTAATGTAAACAGATCCATGATCAAAACCTCCAAATTCTGCCAGAAATGCCAGGCTCAGAGCCAGGGATTGATCTGCTGGCTCTTCCTGTTTCTTCCCTCATCATTCCTCGTGATTGGAAAGATATGGAAGAACCCTACTTGTGCTCCTAGTTCCTTACCCATTTTTTCCAAAGCCCTGAAGTCTCTTTCAACCACCCTTGGACTTCTTGTTCAATTTTTTTTTTATTGGTGCCTACCTGAAAAATCAATACTGAATAGTAATCACATCCTGGCTTGTACCAGACGCTAGCAGGACTAGAGAATTTTTCATCCCCCTGTGCTTGGACCCCACAGGGTGCTCAGACAGACAACTGTGCCATATCTGCTCCTATGATCCAGATGAACACAAAGGTGGGAGAAAGACAAGGGGTTTGGTGAGTGGCAGAACCAAAGGAGCCCTGTTACCCTTTGATTTATGTGTTAAAGCTTTCCTCCCACACAAATTTTTGAACACCTAATAAAGGTTGATATCCTGACTTTACCTTGTAGAGGCCAGTTTTTCTCCTCTGCAGTGCCCGCTATCTTAATGGAAGTGGCAGAAATTAAATATATCATCTGAGACCTCTGTGCCTGTCAAATTTGGTTAAACTGTATTAACTGGCGTAAAAAGCCATAGAGACAAGAGATGGAAAAATAGGGGCTGACAGACAATTCAACTCTATAATCCCTGCATCTTCAGTGAATGGGAAGGGGAGAAAAGAAGAAAAGGAAGGTAAAGGGAAAAAAAAAAGAAAATAAATGAGGAGCAGTAAACCATAACCTGGCTTCCACAACATGTCAGGAATAACCACACACCAGATTTTTCCTGTGGTCTGTCATTTATGTGCAAACCCTTCACTGCAACATCAAAGGATGCAGAGTATCTTGCACTGATGGAGGACAATAAAACCAACTCAAATATGAGAAGAAGGGCCAAAACAAAGCAAAGCCAGATTTCAAATACCACAGGAAACCCCAAAACTCTTCCATGACTGACTGCTGAAAATTTTTGGATCAAGCTGACAACCAGTCAGCCTGCAATCAATGCTTTGGGCAGACTATGGCGAGTATATCATCAAATAAAAAAATTTAAAGCAGTTACTACATGTTAAGGGTGAATTCTGCACACCCAGTTTGGCCGAGCAATTTTACCTGGGGAGTCCTGAGCCCTAAACAATAGTGGCTGCCCAAACTCCATGCGCGTGCTTAATTTCTCTTTGCTTGTGCTACAAGATTTCACCTCTGATCCAGCAAAGCTCTTAAGCACGTGCTTAACTTTAGGCACTTGGCAACTGGAAATGAAGGGGGAAAAAATGCTTAGGCACTTAAAAACTCATGATTTGTTAATCTTGCTGCTGCCTCTGGGCCTTTGTGAAGAGAAAAAAAATCTGAAAGGAAAAAAACCCCACCAATTTTAATTCTGAGCTTCTCTACGGATATAAAGTTGGTCGCTTTGAATTCTGTCATAAGCTGTTACATTTAAGTGTATAAAACTGTACACCAGGCGAACAGGCCTCTTGATTCCCTCCACTTGCTGCGGATGTAAGCAGAGGATCCAGCCTGTGCACAGAGCTTCCGTGTGAAACCTCCCACCAGCAGCTAGACTCCAGCACCATTTCTCGATCACAGTGGATCAGCAGGATGGCTAAAAATATTTGCTGATGCTATAGAATAAAAGGAAAAAAAGGGGGGGGAAAAAATTCCCAGTATTTGAAATCCAGGCCTGATCACAGAAAGCTGCCAGAATTTACCCTAATTTCAAAAGGATTTGCCAAACAGGAGGCTCCTGCCTTGGTTCAGCCTCGCATGCCTCGGCTGGGCCAAGACACACCATCTGCTTCCCAGCAGCACTTGCTGAAAGTCCGTGGGAGTTCTGCCTCCAAAGTGACAACGTGATGTGGCCCATTGTCCTCCACAAAGCGAGCGCCTACACTTTTAATGGATGTCATTTCAGGCAGGCATTTTGGGTAAAAGAGAAAAGAAAAAAAAAGACTAAAAATACAGCTAAGTGAATTTGGAGCTGAGGATTTGATCTGCATTCGATAGTCATCAGCATTCCCAGAGATAAAAAATGATCCTGATTAACCTGCAGGAATTTTGACCTATTCCCACATGAGCTTTGCATTACCGTCTCTTATTTCTGCTTCATCTTAATGGGTGCTATGCTCGCCCCCATTCACTGAGAGAGGGGAAAGGTCCATTGAGGTACATTAGTAGAGACAGAGATTTAAGATGTACAGCTATATCATCCTGCAGCAAACTTAATAAATAATCTACAAATGCTTTACCTGGCTGGAAAATTTCCAGACATGGAAAATTTGCAGACAATGTGTTTTATACTTCATTATTTCCAGGTAAATCTCCCAGAAAGAGAAGGTTAGCCCCTACAAACATATATCGTGCTGATACAAATACATATTCTATTCTCCTATTAGATTGATTTCTAAGTCAATTTGAACACTGTAAATTATTTTGGTGAAGTATACATCGTTGCAAAACACATTATGGGATTTCCTGTGCACCTAAAGCCAGACAAAATGCTCTAAATGATCTTGCTTAGACAGTCTGAAGTTAAACTCTCTTTTTTCTTTTTTTTCTTCCTCTTTTTGTTTGTTTGTTTGTTTTTAAATTTATGCCTTGCCATATTCCTTATTGCCTCCCATCAGCGCAGCTGACATGGGTTATTGCATTACATATACCAGCAGACAGACTCCTACCTCTTATAGACTGCTGCCTACATACTACAAATGTTTATTATTCTCAATGCACCAAGTGCCAGCTAAATCAATAGTTCAAAAACCTTGTTCAATTCAAATGGACTTTACAAAGTACTGCACTGTAATAAACACACACAGGCAGAATGTTTCCCCGATTGCTTACATCACGCAACTCTTATCGCACAAAGTAATACAACCACCACGTTTTTCTGACTATGCAGAGTCCCAGTTAAGTCAAGAATGAAATTATCCTATTAATCACAGATGAATGGGGTGTATTGGCAATGGCATTTAGTAAATAAAGTGATAAAAGAGAAATACAGTGATAAAAATCCTCACAGGGATCGCTCCTAATGTGCTGGGCACTGTAAAGATTTGGACCAGTCTCCATTTCCTACTCAGCAAAATTTCCTCACATTAGTGGTTTTATAGGTTCCAGAGAGTTTAAAGAACCATCAAGACAAAAAATGGCTACTAAATTGCAATGAATGCAATAAACGTTCTTCTCCTGTGCCTAAATCCCCTCACATCCCCCGTAATGAATGGTCCTGCTTCACCAACCATGTCGCTGGTTTGCACGAAGTTTTACTGAACCATGACCAGGTATTCAGAGATATTCAGCACCAGGACAGGCACTCTCATGAACAGACTGAAGCCGCCAAGCAAAAAGGTGAGACTTCCACCATGACCTACAATTAAGTCAGTCTGGCTTATTTATACAGAGATGATGGACGATCTTAAACTTTTGCCCTAAATTGTTTTACATCATTGGGCTCAATCCAGGTCCAAGCCCAGCTGAATGTTCAAGGTAAAATGGATCATGAAGATCCTTAAAACTCAAGGATTTGCTCAAATTTATTCAGGCTTTATTAAAATTCCATGCAAAATAAGAATAATAACTACCACAGGCCAATTCATCCTTTCTGTTTCCTGTTCTATTAGCAGAATTCAGTCAAAACAGAGCAAAGACTCCAGCTCTCTTAAGAAAGTTGGCAAAAGAGTTATCAGCCAGGGATGGCATTGTAAGTACCAGCCTGCCCACTTTCTATCAATCAGATACTACTGGCAGAGCAATAAAGAAAGAGGGAGATAAGAGGAAACATCTGTCAAGCAACATCCCAGACAGGCAAGAAAGAAGGAAAGCAGTCTGGAAAAAGAACAGGATAACAACAAAAAATTACCAGCAGGTAATTTTCCCAGTGTAGTACATTCCTTTTTCTCCCATTCTATGAATAGAAATTGGTCAGATAGCCCCAGTAGTGAGTTCGCTATTTGAGGCAACTTCTGGCTGAAAGGATTTTTTAGTGACAGATCATGTCTGAGGAGCCACACTTTGGCTGGTTTGACAGCTTTCAAGGCAGTTTCCCAGCACTCGAGCCACTTGAAGGAGTCGTGACACTTCACATTTACAGTGTACACGTTAGATAGCAGCAGCCAAACTGATGTGCACAAAACACAGCAGTCCTTCCCCACAAGGGAAAAAAAACGACCTCAAGGCTTTGGTCACTTCTATGGGCACTTGAAGCACAAGAATGATTACACTCTTTATACAAAACTAAAGGCAGAAAAGGTGATGTCTGGAGTCATCCCTAACAGCAGCATGGAAAAAAAAAATCTTATTTTCTTGAAGTTGTTTTGAGTAGCCACAGGATGAGCAAGCTGTTGAGTGCCTTGTGGTTATCACAAAACGTTTTGGGTGGTAGTGGGAGAAGAGCTTGAGTTGTCCACCAATAGAGATTAAATGATGAGAGATCAAGAAAAAGAGGCAAACTTCATTCTGATATATGTGAAAAAGATAAATGTGACAGAGAGCTATACAAGCTCCCAATATTCTTTGAATTCTCAAGCTCATTTTATTCAAGTTTATTTATTTGCATAAGAAGCCTTTTAGGGCTGAACTTGCCACAGCACAGGAAAGGTGGGTTTGATAAATACAGGGAACTGTGTTTTTTGCCTTTTTTTTTTCTTCTTCTTCTTCTTTTTTTTAATAATAATTCTTGACATATTTTATTTCAAAACTAGTAATTCCTAAATAAAGTAAAAAGAAAAAAGCTCATTACATATTGTCTGCTAAACTGGGGATAACATTAAATTCATGTCCCTTGCACTGTCTTCCTTCTCTCACTGGTCCTGCCTTATAATATAATTAATATATTATGGAAATTATTTAATGTACTATAATACAACAAGAAAAAAATCCACCCCAAATTAAACAAAAACACTACCCTCTACATTGCTGAGTTTTCTCCAAATTTGCTTTTGATTAGGACATACTTAGACTGGAATCTCTTATGAGTGTCACTGGCTGCTTACACATATAAATAGACTGAATGGGAATGAACTAGAGGCAGTTTTTACTCCCTTTCAGTTTATAAGGAAACCATTTGTAAATACTAGAATACAAGGCATTTTAATTTAAAGATGATAAAAACAAGACATGAAGTATACCTAAACTTGAACTGTCAGCTCACCCACACTGCAAGACAGAAACCACAAGAGTTTCAGGCTGGGGCTGAATAAGATTTCATGTTTACCCAGGTCAAAGTCATAAAATTTTTAAATGTATGTTTTGGAAAGACAGGATACAGGATTATCAGCTCCTTTACTTTTATTGCAAGTCCCATGGCAGCACTTAGCAGGATGCCTTTTTTTTTTTTTCTGTGTTTGCTTTACAAATAAGTTTCCAAGATTCCCTTTAACTGAGAGGAAAAAAACAAACCCTCAATCAAATTAGCAACTTAACATCCCTGTATAACTTCAAGCATTTGAAAGATTATTCTTCTCAGTTTCTTCTGAGGACTCGTGCCATAATGTTTTGATGAGAATCTCCTCGCAGCCTCATTACCTGTGCTGGAATGGATGGATTGCTGTCCTCATCCAGACAATGCCTGCTTTGCTCAGCACATTTTGGGCTTTGCCATCCCTTGGGAAAAAGGAGGTATTTTTCTTGGACCCTGAGGGAAAGACAGCAGCTGGTTTTCAGAGTGATAATATCCCAGGGTGCAAGCACGGCTGTGACCCTGGATCTGAGTCACGAGGGACCCGGATCCTGGCTCACTGCAGAGTGGGTGCTGCTTGCAGGAGTTCAACAACTTCCAGCACCTATTTACTCCTTGTTTAAGAGTCTGGGATTGCAGTAAACCATGACCGTCCCTTGAGACACTCATTCCTCAGAGTTTACTGGGTTTGGATTGCTCCAGTGTTTTCTACCTCAGGGATTTTTGTGTTTTTAAATGTTTCCCACAAAAGGCCACAGCTGAGAGCTAAAATATCCATTCAGGGTTCCTCCCTGCCTCACTCCAACTCCTTGACTCTCCCCTCTTGAGGGGGAAATAAAATCAGCATGGCAGCTGAGAAAGTCCTGCATCCATGGGTCCTTCTTTGGCTGCGTTATGGGAAGTGACAGTGTTTATTTTCCATTAGGAGGAAGTGCATTGCTGTGCATGGAAGGAATTAATTGCTTTCCTTTGATTACCTAAAGGCTGACCACCTGTGGGTACAATCAGCATTGTTTTCCTCTCTTGATGTAAACAAGAAAGTAATTGAAAGCCTGATGTGCACCCAGCAGTAAAAAAACAAGTAGAAAGGAGCAGGTCTGTAGCAGCACTTTGGCCTGTCTTTTCCCTCCAGTTGCTACAGATAAAGGATTTAGCATTTAAAACAAAGGAGATTTTTTCCTACAAATTGGGGTGATCTCAGTTACCAAACTGACATTATGTTCTTGAAACTGTCTGAAGAAGCCTATTGTTCTCAGAGCCACAGAGTCACATTCAACCATAGATAGGTGTCAAAAAAATGCTTCAAAGCTCAACCCAGACTCTTGCTCACATGCAGCTCAGGCAATGTGGGACTTGAAGCTATGTGGGACCTTTGCCTGCACCTGATAAAAGGTAAGTTCTCAAGCTTTCCAAAGGTTTTCGCTAGTTTTTACAAAGTAAATTACATGAGGACCCTGAAGAATTGTTAATTATACAGAGGTTGCTGAGGAGCATTAGCTCTGAAGCCCTGTGTAAGCTGACACTGACATGCTCACAGCAATAGGAGCAAGACTGAATGGGTGGTAGGGTAAGAAACCCAGCTCTGTTTCCTTCCTGGCTCCAGTCACGAATCCCATAATCCAATCAAGTTAAATGGCAAATTCAAGTGGCTACTTTGCATCATAATCTAAGAGAAAGAAAATAAATTATTAAAATAATACAGATTTTGCACAGAGAAATATCTACTGACAAGTGTTATTTATTCAGTCAAGGACTTTATAGCCTCCAGATAAAGTATCTCAGTACTGCAATCCCATCTACTGGACAACACATTTTCAGTGCACTGAGAGAACTGAAAAAGTCCTCACATGGAGATTTCTTGGGAGGAAGTCAATGTGTTTGGATATGCAGATAATGTCTGAGCACAGATTGGGTAACAGCAAAAAGCCAAACCGCTCTTCTTTTACTGTCTCACCAGCCAGCCAGATGGATGGGATCTCTCAGCATGTTCCATTCTGGATGCTTTCCTTGAGCCTTTCCTGCACCAGCAGGGGCAGTTTCCAAAACATAGGCTACAGGCACATGACTCAAAGTTTTGCAATACAACAAATTCAATGAGGAAACGTGGAAGATAAATTATCATGCAAGTGGACAATATTTATTTGTTTTCATTACAGCTCAGAGTAGCCAGGCTAAAAGAGTTCTTTCTGCAGGCACGTCCTAATACACCACTTCAGTGTGGACATGGTGGGAAGATGCTGTTTTGTCTTGAAAGACACATGCAGAGGTGTGGGGGGAAGGTGAGAAGACCACCTGGGTCACAGGAAACATAAACACAGAGTCACCATATTTACAAAGCCCAGTGGGAAATGGGATTTTTTGTTACACAGAAGTAACTTTTAGCACAACACTGTCTACCCAGAACTGGTGAAGTGTCAGGCACCAAGTTACCGCAAAGTTATGAGACAGTTAGAGACAGCCCAGAAGACAACAAGAGGAATGGTCCAAGTTCCAAATGCTATGACCTACAGGCAGCAAAATATGGAAAAAAATGGGTGCTGTGATTATCTGGAGAGTAGACAGGCAAGGGAAGCTTCAACATCTTCAAAAGCTACAGATCTGCTTCGAAAGATACAGATTCTGTATCTTTCAAATACAGGAAAGGCTGCTACAAAAAGAGGAGAAAAATACGTTCTCTGTGTCCAGAGTGACAAGAATGCAGAACTCGCATAACTAGACATACTTAGTGGCAAATGTCTGACTTGCATGTTACCAGTGTCATAGGTAAGCATAAAGGTTAGATCCCAGTAAACACTGACTTTCCTTGTGGTCTGTGTCCCCTGAAGCTTTATTTCACATGCATGAAGTCAAATCCTAGAGTCCAAGGACAGGCTGCTGTCCTATAAAAGAGGACTAGCAGCATCAGAAGTGTTTAGGTTTGGCAGCTTAGCAGATGTAGGGAGGCATCTATGATGCAGGCAGACTGCAAGGGGAAGGGAAGAAGTAATTAATCAACTGCAGCTCAAAGATTTTCATATTATATGTAGGAAAAGATTCAGGAGGTGAAAAGTTACATGATGGCAGGGGCATTTTTTTTGCATTGGAAAACTAAGATACATGGGAGCTGAATTTCTAGGAAGCTCCAAAAAAAACCCTCTCCGCAAATTTCATCGAATAAAATATAGATTTAGAGGAGTAGTAAGAAGAATGCACAGTACACAAATGATGAAAGAGATCTTAACCTGCTGCCACATACACAAGACAAAAAAATCACAGGTCAACAGTAAATAAGTTTTTATTCTTTCACAATTATTAAGGTGGTCTGGATATCAATTTGTAACACAGATTAATATAGATTCTGATCTGAAAATATTTTCATGGCTGCTGAAGTAGTAACCATGGACAGGACAGCTGTGTTATTGCTCATGCAATGGCAAGTATACATCATATTTCACCTAGCGTGATTGTTCACTGTTCTGTCCAATACTGCTCTCCTGCCAACACTGAATTTTTGCCAGTTATTTTTCCTCAGCTGATTTATTCACCCCAAAGCCAGATCTTTTAGCTAAAACAAAATCAAAGTGAAATCATCTGCTTCTCCAATTTCAACAGCTGTTCATTCCAGTTTTGCAGGGAAGGAGAAGAGAAAAAAGTATCCTGCTGTTATCTACAAAAGGCAAGACACCTTACAGATAAGAAGCACCTTCAACAAGCATGGGTAAGTCCCTTATACTTTCTGGAAAACAATCTAGTGACAGGTCAGTGAATCAATGTTTTCCTCGCTGAGGTCAAAACTGAGCAGTGTAGGATTTGTATAGGCAATCAGGTAGTTGATTAGATGCAGTGGTGATCACTAATGCTTAAGCTATTTACCTTTGAGTGACTGTTCAGGGAATGTTGCAAATGCTCTCTTGCTGGAGGGAATCACAGGGTGAACTTTTTATAAAATGCCCTTCTGACACCCTACGCTTAGAGCTCCAACCAAAAATATTTTATTTATTTTATGTTTGAAATACCAAGATGAAGGATTTTAATTCCTTTCTGGACTAGGAATTCAGAGAGAGGTCATAATAGATTGATGTGATTAGAAAAAGAAATGGGCAAACTCTGAAGTAAAAGCTTTATGAATATATTACAGGTTTACCTCACTTATATCCCTATAAAGTAGCAAGATTTTAGGCATCCCAGTTCGACAAGTGGAGCTATTGCTTCGGTGCAAGTAGCACCCTCTGAAACAGGTCTGTGTTGCAGCTGCATTCGAAAAATGGACAAATTGAGGCACAGGAAATTAAATTATTCTGCACAGATCACAGACACCGTTTGTGACATTTGACATGGAAACCTGACCCCGAGCGCCAGCCTAGGAACACGAGCCAAGAACTTAAGAAGGGTTTGGTAAGACTCTCAGCATGCAGGCGCTTACACACAGGGACCTCTTCACCTTTGGAGGAGAATTACGGTTTTAGGTAATGCCTGTGTCCAATTTCTGCTGAAGTCAGTTACACACAAATAAATGACCCCTTTAGTTCCACACAGAGGCTGGAAAGAGTTTGAAAAAACAGAAAAGAAAAGAAAAAAGCGTGTGGATGGAAGGAAGAAGAGGAGACAAAGGCCATCTCGCAGCACAAGGAAACAGAACAATTAAGTTTTACAAGCTCCCTTTTCCCCTGCACCCCCCATGATTAATGACCATGCTTTACGTGCCTTAAGGAGTGGGCCCAAGGCTTGTGTATCAGTTTTTACAATCTGTTTTTAATGTGGAAAGATAATAACTGTGCAAAATGGAGCAGGCTGTATAAAAATTCTCTCTGCAAATGTGATTACACATAAAACCCATAAAAATTGTACAAAGCGATAGATGAACCAAAACTGAACAGCTGTAGTTTTTCATTATTTTGGAACTGAGCAGAAAGAGTGTATGTATAGAGAATGACTTCAATTTTTTTAATCTTCTGGACTTAATTGAATTATACATCTGCTGGGAATTTAAAATTTCAGGAGGAATATCACATTTCTGCTAAATTGAATTCTATATTGCTGAAATGAAGAACCGTCTGTGAAATATTAGCAATAAGGTTGATATATTTCAATAAACCTCTAGCAGTATAGTTCAAAATAATATGGCACAGTTATACTGAGATACACATATATAAAACTTATTACAACTAAGATCACTGGTAACCTCAAGACATTTTTAGCCCAGAGGACAAATTAAATAAAGTGTCATGGCTTTTATGTTTATTTTGGGCATTAGACAAATAAATTAATGACTTAACCACTTTGTAGCTGCTGCAGAATCATTTCTTGCATGGCTCTGCTTTATTTTTGTAAAATGTTTTTATTTCTGAAGAAGAGAAAAGACCCCAATACCAAAACCCAAACCATGAAGTGCTCCAATTCTAATGCAGCTGGGGAGTTCAATATCATCTAGGAGAAAGAAAGAAAATGTGCTTGGACAGTTCTCAACAAGTGCAGCACACAGACAAAAATGACCGGATGGACTTCGCAGACCACACACAGTTTTGGACATGGCATTGAGCACTACCACAAAAGCACTTTTTGAAAGATATATTAAGCTATTTTATAGTGTGAAGAAGTCATCTTAAAACTGTTTAGTTTTATTTAAGAGAGAAATAACACGGAGGAAAATGGAGAATACAGGTAAAAAACCCAGTGTAAGATTAACCATGTACTTCAGGTGACAGGAATAACCTCCTGGATCCAGTTGAAGCCTGTAAGTTCTCCATCACAACCAGCCCCTTCAGTACTACAAAGGCAAATGGTTTGCACACAATCTTGATGAACCAGAACAATCCAAGCTGTGGTGGGGTTACTTAAAATCCTACTGCTGACCAGTTCAGCCCTGCAAGAACATTGGGTTGGGGTATTCCCTCCCTCCTGTGATTTCAAAGAAAACACTCTAAGCTGTTATAAGCTCCAAGGGCAACATCACCAGCGTGGGAACATCTGTGCCTGAGGCCAAAATGCTGCCCTTTGGGGTGATTCAGTACAGCCTGATTGAGCACGTGCAGTTAGACCTGATCTTACAAGTCCCAGGTGAATAAATTCCACTTTTACCCTGCGTGCTGCTGTCTGCAGCCCCGATAAATATAGTAGGGTTAAAAAAGAGAAAACCACCCCTCAAATGCTGGATTATCTGCAGTGCGTCAATATGGCTGCTAGAAACAACCCAAATTGCAACACATCTTATTAAACACCCTGGCCAAAACCCAGTTCTCTTATCACGTAGTGCAGTTTAAATAGAAGGTGTCACTAAAAGAGTTGTGTTTACGTGCTGAAGAAAAAGCAAACGAGTAATGTAAGATATTGCCAACACTATTGTTAAACGTACCAATTTTTTTTTTGAAAGGGTCAAGGAAGCTTGCTAAATTCTCCCTGAAGACACGCATACACCAAAAAGAAAAAAAAAGAAATTGCTATTGCAACAGAACAACTTAATTAATAAACATTGATTGTGCTCATTGACTGCTGCAAATTGTATTAAATATTAACAACAACATTTTGTATATTTTATATTACTCATGAAAGTTTTATACCTTTGCCCTACAGCAGCCATAGATTTTACATAAGCTCGCAACGCAAGTGACAAACTATTAAGTAGTGCTGGGCACTTCTATAAATATTAGCTGCACATTATTATAAACAGATGTAATGCCTTTACTTATACCTGTCTGTGCTGTGAGGGTGGTGAGGCCCTGGCACAGGCTGCCCAGAGAAGCTGTGGATGTCCCATCCCTGGAAGTGCCCAAAACCAGGGAAGATGGAGCTTTCAGCAACCTGGTCTAATGGAAGGTGCCCCCATGGCAGGGGTTGTTGGAACTAGTTGGCCTTTAAGGTCCTTTCCAACCCAAACTGTTCCATGATTCTATGATAAGAAGTTTATTTTCAAACCCAACAGACTTCACACCTGGAATTGCTGCCTTGGAACTTGATAGCAACGCCTGAAAGTCCCAGGTTGTGCAGTGGTGGTCACTGGGCACTGAGTCTGCCACTGGGCACATAATTTCTGTGATACCAGCTCTGGCTCCACTTTTCTTGTCTGGGACTGTTATGTCTTTAGTGATCAGGGTTGTGGAAAAACACGAGTGATGGCTACGGATCTGGGGACACACTGGGGACAGTGGCCATGCTGTCACTTTGCAGCAAGGCACCACACAGGTACCACACTGTCCTTGGATGGAGGGCAAGCACAAACGGGACAGACGTGCTGTTCGAAGACATGGACAAAGGGACATCTTCAGTGACCTTCAAAGAGATGAAATTTCTAAGAAAATACCACCATTTTTCACAGTGGCTCACCACCTCTATGCTTTTCATTAAAAATCACTTAAAGCACTCCTGCAAGCAGCCCAGCTTAAAGCATCCATCCCTGCAGAGGACAGGAACAGCTGTTAAACAGCACACAGCCATGCCATAGAGAAAGAGTTTACCACAGCAACAAAAATACTGTGTCTAATCCAAACTGTGAGGGAACTGAGATAGGGAAATCATTATCCTTTCTGGAACACTGCCAGGACACAGCCAGCGCGTGTGAGTGAGTTAGACACCCACCATCTTACCAAAATAAAGAGGAACTCTACTGATTATGTGTGACCAGGCCTTAGAGCATTCATATCTTGGAGAATGATAGCTGAATGGAGTGTTCTTTTTTCTATTATCTTGGCTTTTGTTTAATGGCAGCAATTGGAAAAATTGTGCTGCTAACATGTTTTTTTCCAAAGGGATAGTGTTAATGGAGAAATAGTGACATCCAGGTTTTATTAATTAGTCTGGAAAAGCAATTTAGATGATAGGACATCTGCAGATGACAATACCTCATTTCAGTCTGTTTTCATAAATGGAAGGTTTCTCTCTTCCCTCCAATACATCTCATCCTTAAATTATTTTTCTCATCTGTCTTTTTATATATTTTTTTAAATAAAATAGAGACCAAAGAATTAAAAACACACTAACCTGAGGTGAAAATTATATCAATTAAAGTTTTTGGTAATGAGCACAGATCAGAGTCAAAAGCATTTTCTTTTTCTTTAAGCAATATAAAAACTTTGAAAATCAGACATGAAAGATTTTGAAAGGCTCAGGTAACCAGTCAAGGGATGTCACTGACTTTAGATTTCAGCTTTAAGCAAAATACAAGTTAGACTCTATTTTGAAGCACATTCCTGTTCATGGCACTAATTCTACAAAAAGTGTTTTTAAGGTGACCTCCGCAATAGAGATGGGACAAACCCACACCTTGGTGACGGGAGGATTTTTGTAGTGTCTAGGTTGCTTTTTGATTTTCCTGTGCTTCATTTCACAACCTGAACATTCCACTAGGGAATATTTCAGCCCTATTGTCTACTACTGTCCATATTTAGGCAGAGACAATTACACATCACTTTTATAATTAGTTTATATAATTTCTGAGGAGCACAGAGACAGAAAAGAATATCATACCATGCTTCCCCCTGAGAAAACCCCAAGCAATAAACCACCAAATAACCCCAGAAAGTCAAATTCTGTGTCCATTCCTGCTACTATGTGATTCATTATGTCTTTTACCTATTTCCACAAAAATATTGGAAAATATATTACTCCCTACTGCTCGAGAACTGAGGGGGAAGTGTTTCATATAAGCACATGTAGCAGACCAGAGGGCACGCTCATTCCTGCCGGAGAATTTGACAGGTTCAGTAAACTATTTATGTACCTGTACACAGCACCTCCAGACACAGACAGTGAACCGAGTGGATTCAACCATCTTTACTACTGGCCTGTAAGTAAATTAAATCTGCATCTTGACCATGTTGCCTGGAAGAGGTTATTCAATTATTTACAGGGCAATAACAGGTAACTGCACTTTACAGCAGTTTGTAGACAGCTACTGTACAGTTTTGAACTAAGAAAATATGGACTGTGGCAGACAGGATACATTAAAAAAGAGTAAAAAAATACCCTGCAAACCCAGAAGTATTTCTCACTGTGTTTTTCTCCAAGGCTCCTCAAGTCCCTGTGTCATAGCTATCCTTGTCATACAGTCAGCAGAACATGTAGCATCTGGAAACAGGATATTGCTGGAATGCCATCTGATCTCAGAATTTGAAGGTTGCCCTGTTTCATCCTTGGAGCCCGTTTTCAGGGGCTCAGGTTGCCTCTGCTTCCCCTTTTCAAGCTTCTGAGTACGTTCTCAGTTTTAAGTGTCAAGAAGAATTGGAATATGAGTAGCAAGAAACTGAAATCGTGACCAGGTCAGGAATTTAAGAGTCTAAAACAATTTGTCAGGAATGTCACTTAAAATAGACTTTTAGCCCCTGGACAAATCTCCTTGGATGCTCTTGCTTTCTGAAGTTGCCATCTTCCTTAGAGAACAGTAGGAAAAACCCCGCAGTTATTTCCCTGTGTCTTCCACGCTCTACCACACCTGCTTTGCTCCAGACAAGCATTTACCATTGGAAGATACTTTCGGACACTTTTTGCATGAGAAATTTCAAGTTAAGCTGTGCTGTAGCATTGCTTAGGCAGGTAGGTGTCCACATGTCTGCGTGCAAATCCACGTGCTCCAGAGCAGCCAGCTGGAATGGGCCACACGGGGATTTACAGAGTTCTTGGAGAATTAACACGCTGGTACAGGATGCAGGAATTATCAGGGCGGTGGAAACTGTGAGTGCCCAAAGCCACGGGAGGAGCCGAAGGTCCCCTCTGGCTTTCTGCCCATGACTCAGGGCAGGGAATGGGATCACATTAAACACAACCAGCACAGCTCTGGCTGACAAGCAAGGGCTCCTTTTACTTACTGGGGGTTGCTGTTGAACAGCAAGTTGCAAACAAATTAGGGTTTCAGGTTTGGATTCTGTTAATTAGATATATCCCTTGCTGTATGTGACCACAACACTGGACACCCCAGCTCAGGGCTTACCCATGCTTGGCTTCCACCAGCTCACTCTGTAGTGAGCCATTATGGGCTTTGGCTTTCTTACCTTCAATTTTACAGCTTTATACTCCTAAAAGTGTCACTGGCAGGCGTGAGCTGTGGCTCTCATTCTGATCACAGCAGAATCCCAACCCTGCACGTCAAGTCACCTGCCATCTCTCTATAGTGCGTTTAATTAAGGCGCATTGTGTGAAGGTAGGAGCTGGGAGAAAAAAAGTTGAATTTGCCCTAATTGCACATCAAAATAAAAAATTATGCTTATTGAGAGAAATCAATGCAAAAGCCCTTTCTCTGAAGAGTGAACATAGGGCTAAATCCTTGGGCTCATTTATTTCAATCAGGAAGAGAAATGATTGTTAAACAAAGTTCCCAAAGTTCAATTTTTTCACTTCCAGATAATAACATTTTCCTACTGCTAATTGAAGCGATGGGAGGGGAAAGGGGGGAATGATACCTTTAGTTTTAGTTTTCATATTTTTCAAATTTTGTACTGCATTAGTGTGTAACTCTACACTTCATGTATAGTGCTAACAAGTTCTTCTCCTAGCCTGGCTAGACAAAACAAATCATTTTCCAGCCCAAAAGACCAAGGACATTTGCAGCTTCAGGCCCCGAGAATGTAAGCAACCACGAATTGAGAGGGGACAATCTGGAAGGGTAGGACTACGTGGACTGAAACTGTAGTTGGATGGTTGGCCCAAATATGTAAAGGGGCCAAAATTTATAAAAAGAGAATGCGTGGCTGGGCGTCCGTCTTGGGTGTAGTCTTGGCCCGACTCTTGTGCTCCCAGGATGTGTCCTATAAAGGCCTTCCTATAAATATCTACTTTATTCTTTTTACTCTGTCTAGCTTCTGTTCCAGACAGGCTTCCTTAGGCATCACAGAGGGCTTGTGCTTTTCCATTTTACATTTGTTGGAAAGTTCATTTGCTTATCAGAGAAAATTTTTGCTGGCAAGAAACTATTAGTTTACTGTTTGAGAAAATTTTTCAGGAGTTTCCAGGATGGGATAGACTCTCTACTCTGGCTGACCACAGAGGAAACATCACCTTTTTTTTTGCAGCACATGTTTACATACCTAAATTCTCATGTGGTTTGTTTTTTTTAGATATATTGGTGACATACAAGGTGGTTTGGTTTTGTTTTTTCAGGATTTAAAGAAGTATTTGAAGGACTATAAATAGTACACATTTCCCTTTCCTGTAGAAAATATGCACCATCCCCTTAGATCATATAAACCTTCCCCTCCTGTCAGTAAAAAAGCTCCTACCATGGCCAATGGATTGACACTTTGCCCATCTGCAGCTGTTCCAGTTTGAAGCAACACTCCTTAGTTTAACAGTCCTTGCTCTCTTCAGAGCAAGCCAGAGAGTTATAAATACAAATTTTGCAGTTCTGGAAAAGGAAAATGGAAGAAGTTTTACATGATGTGCTATGCACCCTAATCACAAAGACAGGCAAAGCTAAAAGATGTGGTGGAGGCTTCAGTGTAAAACACACACTTCTGTCCTTTCTCCTTTTCTAAAACTTAAAGTGTCTTAAGTGCTTGAAGGGTTTTATTTTGAAAAATCAGAAAAATCATGCAACAGTTAGTGAAATCATTAATTAAAATCAGGTATCATCATACCTTTTCAATGGTGTATATAAGCACAACTATTTAAGAAACACTCTACACTGATAAAAAATATGTTTTAGTTAATAAGATATTCCTACTTCTCAGGCGAGGCCCTCTATAGTGAGACACATCTCAATTCTCTATTTAAACTATTTGGGTATGATATTGGAAATAAGTGCTGAAAACACAGTAATGGATTGGGCGTGGAAGATAAAAGACTACGCACAGCCATGAGAATTGAACTTACTCTCTTTGCAATAAGATTGTTTTATCTGCCTGGATTCACAGGACTTGGTGAAGAGCCGGGTGGGCTTACAGCTGTTAAACTAGCCATTGGCAGGCTATCATGGCTTCTCCAAATGCAGAGGAAATATTTTTCTACTTCACAGCAGGAGCTGCATGCATGAAAAATCTCAGGCAAATTGGATTTATCTGACTTTACTTTTCTCCTCCAGTGAAGATGTGGAAAGATGATGATTAAGCAAGCAGTTTCCTCCTACATTTTCATTCCAAATTGTTTCCACAGGCTCAAGTCTCAAATGACATGTGCCTTTTTTGGCTTGTCTAATGTTGGAGTAAGTAGATCTGTGCATCCCTCTCCACTCTCTGAAAGACTAAAATTAGGTTTCAGGGCTTGAGATTGCCTGGATGACTTAGATTCCACTTCAGCTTCTCTTTTGCATAGATAACTGCAATAATGTTCTTTTCTAGGACAGACTTGCTACTTGGAGTTTCTACGACTCTCCACAGGACTGAAAACAAACCTTTACATTGCATCCAAGACAGAGAATTTCATAGGAAAAGAAAAAAACAACACTTGTCTTCAGATTGTTTGGGACTGACTGCTACAACTCCATTTTAGAGAGAGGACAAAAAAGAAGCAGCCTCTCAAATTGCAACACATTTTAAACTATTTGCCCTTTGGCCTGTTGGTGGATGCTGGATGTTATAAATGCAGTCACACAGGACAGCCCTGATAAACACAGGCTGCAAGCCTGCTGATGTCTGTCTCTGCAAGACACTTGAATAGCTCTTACTTTGCTTTTCCAAAGTATTAGCGTTGATGAAAGCAGGTCTAAAAAGTAAAAAAAAACCAACCAACCAACCAAAAAACCAGAAAAGCAAAACCAAACCAAACCAAACAACAACAAAAACCCCCCAACAACCCACTCTCTCCCGATCCCAATCCAACAGGGAATTTAATTTTCATCTCTTAAACATAAATAGCTTTGAATCCCTCTCTAAAGAAAAAAAAAAGCTGTAGGTAAAAAGAAAAAGGATTCACCACTAATGAATAGTGCATGAACGTACTCTCCTTTTTAAAATCCTCTCCTCCTGCCATGAGCAAGATTTTGTACTAAAAATACCCTTATCCCGAAAACCACAAACAACATAATATTATGAATTAGTGGATTTTTACAACTGAACTGTAAGCACTTCAGCTCAGGAAATGAAAACAAATATTATTTAATATTAAGACTCCTGTGCTGCTTAATGACTTAAGCCCAAACATACAAATCAAAGTACCATGTAGAGTCCTCCACTCTGCCAGAAATTGTGTTCATCACTCACTCATGTGCTTCAGGTGTAGGTATTGGACTATCTTGCTTCTTCAAGACTGAGTATCTGCCTCCAATTAGCTCTCCAGGATGGGACAAGGCCACCTCTAGCAGGCTAACTGGACTCCTTCACATACCCAGCTCACATTCCCAGGAAACACAGTCCAGCTACAAAAAAATCCCTTCTGAAACACATCTTCTGATATAGAACCTATCACTTCTTAATAGGAAGATGTTAGCAGCTTCATAACCTACATATATTATCTTATTTTAAAGACATGAAACCTCCTACTTGTGCTGAAATTGCTTCTAAGTGACAAATATGAATAATCTCTAAGGACTTTCGCCTTTTGCTTTCCAATGATTTCCTTATACCCATTGCAGTTTATTTTAATTAAATTGTAATATGCACTGAATTTAGGTGCTTTTGTACAGAGCCCAGCACAGTAGCAGACAGGTCTGTCTGGGTTTTCTGAGCCGAGCAGTTTACATGAGAATTTATAGATGGAGACGCCCCGTTTATTTATCTCTCCACTATTTTTCTGAAGTACCCTTAAGCAAAAAAAATAAGAAAATTACAAAGTAAAGATCTAATTTTAAAAAAGGTTTGGCAGAACATGCAACAACCAAATCAGCCTCTTTGTATTAAGCTGTCTTCAGGGAGTAGATTTTTCTTGTGACTGTGAATTACTGTTTTTAATATAAAACAGTAATCGTGTTAGTTGTTTGCGCAAAGTGATGTAGCTGGTGTGAGATGCTGTTCCATCCAATCCAAGGACAGTGTTCCTCATGTCCAAAAGCCTTTTGCTCCCACCTTGCCATTGGAAATGGCATAACCAACCATGGAAAAAACCCCAAAGCATAACACACCGAACACCTGTTCTGTTCTTATTCTTAAAGCACAAGAAGAACTGGACTCATTCATATTTTGAAGGATAAATTGGATTTTGACTAAATCTACCCTGCCCATGAGGTTAAGAGCACATCAGGAAAGCACTTTTATAACCCCATGCAAGTGCTGATGAGCTATGTCTTCATAATACTTCATTACTATCATCCTGACTTTCTAATACTGAACAGAGGCCCCCAAGATCCTAAATAATTTCTCCAGGGTCACACAAGATGCCTATTGCCAGCTTGGAATGGGAACCCTGATTCATATGGATCCCAAGTCCTATGCCTTGACCTAGTTTGATCTATTGATTAACCATGTAGCTTTGTCTCTTTATCAGCCAGATGAGCAATTAAACTCTGGTCCTTGCAATGAAAGCAGCTGAATACAGTTTAAAGGCAAACAAATAATCCAAACCTATTTGGTTATTGCTTCTGATATTTGTTCTGGAGGAGTAATGAAAGCTGGAAACTCTAAAAGGAAGGTTTGAGACCTCCTCTCCCTCTCACTTAATGCCACACATTAACACATGCAGGACTCCTGGGCAGTTATACAAAAACCAGTTGTATGGCATTGCCAGATTTTCACTAAGAATAAACAAACAAACAAACAAACAATCACAAAATATGCTTGCATGACAAAAATTTGGACAAAGAGGCTTGATTTCTTCTTGATTAGGGTATTTGGGAAGGCTTTCTGTCATGAACAGGTTTCTTTTATTTATCTGTGCTTGTTCTGCACCAAGTAAAATGCTAAAGCCAAACAACACTATTGGCAGTGATTAATATTAATTTTAGTTTTATTCTGATAACCTTGCTGTCTCAGTGGCTAAAGAAAGTCTTTCCTGTGTACTTGGTTTCCTCTGTATTGTTTCACAAAGCTATATAATCTGTCTATAGCATGCACTTTAGATAGTGTTTTAGTTGTTGTGGGGGTTTTTGTTTATTTATTTATTAAACTTAAGAGCCATTGCTGCCAGCAATCTAAAGAAAGAGAAAATCTCTCAGATTTTGGAAGCCCCAGGTCAGACCTGGAGAAAGGCTAATAGCTTCTACAGAAAAAGAAGCAGCAGACAAGTTCAAAGCCAGTACTTGAACCAGATGCTTTCTTTAGATTAAAGAAGTTTGATTTCGTTTTTGTTCAGGCTTCAGCTAGGTACTGCAAAGGGAGCCCTTCTTTCAGCTTTCTTTCAGTTTCCTCCAAAGTCAGAAATAAAAGACCTGTATTCGTGTTGGGGAGGAAATCTCCAAAGCAAGCAGACACGCGCTCCTGTCTAGAGATGTCTCCTTGTACCTCTGTTTGTCACGCTTCAGTCTGCTTTACTTGGCTCTCACTGGGCAAAAATTAGATACATCCTTTCTAATTATTTTTCTCTGGCTTTTCACATCTGATACAGAGCAAACCAAAGTCCTTGCAGAGAACAGGTTGAGTTCACCTAGTACTTCCATGTCTAACTCAGGGCAATAAGAGGCATCCAAGAAAGAGTTATTGATTTACCCACATTTTTGAATTCTTTCCCAAGTAGCACAGGCTATTCACTGCTTTTGGTTGCCATCTAACAATAACCAAAATGACATGTTAGCCACAAGGCTAAGCAAATGTGAAGTGATGTGAATAGCTTTTCAATTGTTCATTGTCTGAAAAACTGCTTGATACAGCAGAACTGCAATTACAGTTGGAATTTTGCTCCATGTCCTTTGCCTACATTTTTGTCACCATGCCCTGTTTGATCTGAATGCTTTGAGCTCTCACACTCTGGGATTTCTGGATTCCTACCCTTAATCACTTATAACTTCATGGAAGTCAGAAAGAATTGTGTTTGGTGGAGTGAGGGTAACTTCTGAAAGGGGACAAGCAAGTCCAGTAAAATGCGATCTGGTTGTGACCCCTCTTTGTTTTCTACTTCCATATCACTCACAAAGCTTTGTCCCAACCCCTGAAAACCAGCACAGACACCTGCCTACTTCCCAGCCATTCTCAAAGCCATCAAAACCAGCCTGCATAGCTATGGAGAAACCCTGGCTTTATTTTAAAGTTGAATTTGAACTAGTGGAAGGCTGGCAGCTCTACAGCTGGAAGTTACTGATGGAGTCCACCACTGACACAGGCAGCAGAGAAATGTAGCTAAAAGCTCTGACTTTTGGAGTAACCCATCCTCGTTCTCTTTTCTGAGGCAGGGACACTATTTTTTGTGAACTATCAACCTATGGGACAGGACTGGGAGAGGACCCATCCCTGGAAGTATTCAAGGCCAGGTTGGATGGGGTCCTGAGCAACCTTGTCTAGTGAGTGGCATTCCTCCCATAGCAGGGGGATTAGAACTAGATGATTTTTAGGGTCACTTCCAACTCAAACAAAATATGATTCTATGAGACACCATGTTTTTCACAAGGCCATTACATCCAGCCTGAGTTCTCACCACTCGGCCTCTGGGAAATTGTCTCAGATCCATCAGCTTGTGAAACCTCTGATGGCTAAACCTCTCCAGCTGGTTTGGCTTGTGCAAAGGAAGATGGTTGAATTAAAATACCTTCTGCTGTTGGTCTCCTCCAACATCAAAATACCACTGTAACTATTTTTCAAAAATTGTTGGACTGTTAATGGTTTGAAACCAAATGTTTCGTAGTTCCTACTGACCAAATCATGTTTTCATACATCTGATAATTTCTTCCATCAGAATTTAGCACTGGTACTGCTTTTTCACCTGCTGAGAAGGCCAGAACAACATACAGTACTTGTTGCAATTAAGTTGCCCTGCGTTTTCTGAAGTTCCTCTATAAACAGAACTTGCCTTCAGTGGAGCTTCCAAGCATCCTGAAATGCAGCAGTCCCATTAAATTACTTTCAGGATCTGTTCTACCAGGATGATTTCCTGGCAGCAACCAATAAAGCAGCAATTTCTTGTTGCCTTCAGATTTTGATGCTGACAACTGGAATCGAGTCACCTCCATTGGGCTGGCTTCCAAACCGCTCTGAAATACGAGCGGGATGAGCGGCAGTGCGCGCCCACACGGGGAAAAGGGAAAGCAAAGAAATCACTGAGCAGGGGCACTGCAGCGCCAGGGTCGGAACACAAACGTTTTCCCAAAGTCAGGAATGCTCCCTCCCTGTTGGAGAGCGGGTTCTCCAAGGGCCGCGTGCGGGCAGCCAGCGCGGTGCCGCAGGAGGGGCCATCGCCACGGCGGGAAGCCCATCCTGTGTGACAGCCACGTCACTTCAGTGCCACATGCCTCTTTACACCTGATCACACTTGTTGACACACGTGCCGAGGCAGAGGATTTGGACAGGTGAGGAAAGGGAAGGGGCCAAGAGCCGGTATAAACAAGGCTGCCAAGTTGACACGCTGCATTACAGCAGGGGCTTGAGGAGTCTTTCACTGTGCGTGTCTTAAGGATAAAAGAAAAAAGCATGTACGCAGTGCAACTGCTGACATGGACTGCACTCACATGCCTGACTTAGACTGGCACTGGCTGTCAAGGGTAGAGGTCCTCTGGCACCAAAAAAGAAATAAGGAGCCAAAAGCAGCTAGACCTTATGAAGCCTGTTTGCTTTCATATCAACGTCTAAAGAAAAGCGCCCGAAAATGGATAACAATTCCCTCAAGACATCCTTCTCTGTGCATTACCTGCAGTGGGTGGCAGACAACTCTGCTACAGCTGGTAATTGGATCCCAGAGAGCGTCCTGTGTATTTTCCTCTCTATTTACTAATACTCATTATTTGTCGGACAGTAGCTTCCTACAGTTCTTATTCGTTGTTAACAGTGAAGAGCACAGCAGCAGTGCCATTTAGACAGAGGTCATCACTATGGATTCACCAGTTCTGCCCATTTGGGGAAACTTGCAGAAACACGACTGTCTGCAAAGTTTTCCCCTAGATATATCATACTGGTCTTTTTTTGTTTGTTTGTTTGTTTTCATTCTTCAAGCCCTAGAAGTATGTGCCCCTTTAAAAATGGACAAGACAGCTGTGGGGTTGGTATTAACAAATATATTCAACTTGGTTTTTCTCTGGGTGGCAAATTCCTTAATTTCTTCATGTATCAAATTTCTCCATAAAAATGGAAACAAAAGGAAAAATTCCAAAAATTTTCTAAAAATCTGTGGGTCTAGCATACTCAAGTTGTAACAGACAAATATTTGAGCCAACAATAAGTCATTTACCCTCTTCTCCCTCTGAGCCTGGCAAAAGACCTTCTAACTGTGCCACCCAAAGGACTGGAAACATTAAACTAAATTAAAGCAACTTTTCTTCCTTTCTCCCCCTGGATAAACATGGTTTCATAAACTGAGCTTTTAAACATTGCTAGTCTTCACCTAATAGTGGTCCTACAGATAGGATTTAATCTGTAGATAGGTTTTACTAACATTAGAAAAAAAGCACAAACAAAACAATACCCAAAGCTACAGCCTTTCAGTGCACAGGCAAAAATCCTACTCCCATGCCACAGACTTTGTTATTATATAGAATTTTATTATATATGATACTCTCTCTACAGTTATATAATATGTTATTAAACAGAAACATCACTTAATGATTAAAGCAGAAATTTTAGACTAGAATGCCCACCTGACCAAAGAAGTGCATTCTGCACTGTAGCTCTATGTTATTCACCCTTGTGGGTGGAGTTTGGGACTGAGCTATAAAAATCCACATATTTAAAAAATAATAGCAGTAGTAAGTAAGGATATATTTGAGATGCCAACGTTTACAGGCCTAAAATGAGAACCAGGTCTGATTGTGTTGAATGCTACATAAAACACATTGCAGGAGAAACTCCATCTTTTGCAATTTTAGTGGAAAAGAAGAAAAAACCTGGAAGGGAAACAGCAAGGAAAAAAAAAAGTGAAGACAGTCACAACGTGACACATACCAGGCAGAGGCTAAACCGTGACTAGATGGAATAAAGGCAGCTGGGATTTTAAATCATCTATATTTATTAGATCATATATTGCTAAGATTACTGTCTCATGGGAAAAAGAGGTGAGAGACGTAATAACGCCAGTGATGATTAAAAAAAAATCCAACTTGACATTCAGAGTCCAGGCTGAACATGCAGTTAAAATAGGAAGCGGGTGTTCCCTTACATACTCAAATTCCTGCAATAGCACACTAAGAAGTTTGAGCCATCTACTCCACAGCTTCAAAAGCCTCAAGTAACTGTATTTTCCAGACACTAATATTGTACCATCACAGAAATTTTAGTGCCTATGCAAACTACAAGGTATTCCTGCAGTGCAGCTCATCTTAAAACACTGAAGCAAGATATATAATTTGACCATCCTTTAAGAGGCAATTCCTTCACATCCTGAAGCACAAATAGTCTAATTAAGCCTGTAATCTGGGAAACCCCTCTGTTAATCAGAAATACATCCCTTCTATGAATCAAAAATGTAAATTTGAAAGGAAAACTCTGTTTCCTATGGGATCCTCTCCCAGCAAAATAAAAACTGTAGGCAGTAAGAAAATTCACAATTTTACTAATTTTCTCATTCTGTTGTCCTTCCTGTGGTGTAGGTATTAATTAGAGCCAACCCCAGGCATTTAGCTTTAAAATAGATATAATTTAAACTTCTCCCTCTTGAAATAACCTAAACCTTCTGAGCCTATTTTCAGAACAAGAAAATAGGTGAAGAGGTCAAGGAAAAGGGCTTTTTACCTGAGATGTACTTGTGATTTTATATAGAAAGAAAATTAGTTTTGCTTGCAAGGATTTAATCCAAACATACATGCACGATGTATAGCAGGAAAGTTCAGTCTTCTGATATCTGATAGCACACGCATGTACTGTGATGTAACAATGTGTCCAGAAAGCTCAGAATATTTACTTTAAAATACTTATAATTGGCTATAAAGTTCATTTTTAAAAGGTGCCACCAAAAAGCCACAAAGATAACAGCACAGCTTGGTATTATTTTAATTCTGATTTAACAATGTGCAGCTCTGTACAAAATCTCATTCTGATTTCACTTCAATAGTGCAGAACTTGTCATTTAATCTTACTTCAATAAAATATGCCTGACATCAAGATCCATATACATTGCTTTCAATACTGCCTATAAACACATCTCTCTGCTTTGTTTTAAATGGAACCTCAGGGTACAAAGAAATACAACAAAGAAATAATTGTGCCATTTTATGGTTGTGAAAGACATGCAACGTTAAAAGCACAGCTCAACAAATTGGAATGATACAAACATCTTTATTACACACAACTTTAAGAGATATATATATTTTTAAATTCATGTTCTCATGATGAAAGAGCTAATGAAGAGATGAAAGGAAAACAGAGGTTATTTTCAGAGAATTAAAATGCTCAGCACGGCCCAGAGACAGCAATAATATAAAAATGTACGTCTAGGGACTTAGTAAATTCACCTAAACAGGCTGGCATCTGCATGAATGGAAACACAATTGCTTTTAATATCAAGCCGTCAGCCTGTTGTGTTTCATAATGACAAAGGAAATTCAAACAAGACACGAGAATCTCTCTGTAATTGCAGGGGAAGCACAGGCAAATGCTGCCTCCATTTTATTCAGTGCTGGAGTTTGCATTGCACGGGAGCCTTTTCCATTCTGACAGAATTCAAATAATAATTAAAATATTAATAGTAAAACCACCCCAAAAAGCCTCCTCACAACCTAAGATGGACCTTTGAACTGTTGGTAAAAGACATTTGTTCTACACAGTGCCCGTGGTCGGAAGCTTAGAGTTACTAATCCCTTTTGCCCGAGCACCTTTTCTTTGAATCATTACGTTCCTAGAGGTAAGACCAATGCCCACAGCCCTGGAGGAAAGGGCTTAGCTGGAAAGCAGCAGCTAGAACAGGAAGGATAACTTTGTGTGTATTGCAGCGGGCTTTTCTCCACAAGCCCTGGATTACCATTTTCATTTTTGACGGAGGATTTCCACGTCACCTTGGGCAAGGTACCTAATTATAGCCGTTCATAACACGGTAACAACTATTCCCTTTCTCTTTTGCCTCCCCCAGCCATCCTCTCACACAGAGGAACATGTGTTGGATAATGCACATCCGCTGCCAAGCACCACAAATCCCTTTGTCTACTTCCAACCCTAAGCATCATGTTTTCAGTCATCAACTCACTTGTGTATGCACTCAGGGCCTGTCAGGTCAACTGCTGAAATATGAAAAAGAGAAACTTTTTCACTGCTTCCTGTGTTTCTGTTGTTTTTGTCAGATTTATTTTTAGTTTTTAATTTTTTTAAAAGCTAGTTTGGTGGAATGAAGAACAATTAAAAAAAAAAAAAAAACAACAAAAAACAACCCCCAAAGAGACAAAATTACAAAGAACAGGCTATTCTTGTGAAAGTTTCTGGTGGAAAGTGGCCCCTCACCACAAGACAGGCACTGGAGCATGTCCAGAGAAGGGCGATGGAGCTGGGGAAGGGTGTGGAGCACACCTCTGAAAGGACAAAGCTGAGGGTATGGGGGTTGTTTATCCTGGAGAAAAGGAGGCTCAGGGGGGACCTTATCACTCTCCATAACTTCCTGATGGGAGGTTGGAGTCAGGATGGGGATGAGCTTTTCCCCAGGCCACCTGTGAAAAGCAGAAAATGCCTCAAGTTGCACCAGTGGAGGTTCAGGTTGGATATTAGGAAAAACTTTGCCACTGGAAGTGTGGTTGAGCTCTGGGAAAGGATTTCCAGGGAAGTGGTGGATTCACCACTCCTGCAAGCATTCCAGATAACGACTGGACGTGGCACTTTGCAGTATGGTTTGGTGGGTTTTTTTTAGGTATTTTTGTCCAAACTTGGAGGCCTTTTCCAACCTGAAGGATTCTGTGATTCAGCCTCAGTGTCCAGTCCCCAGTCTCAGTTCTGGACTCCACTTATCAGATAGATAATGCCTTTTCTCCCTATGTCTCCTGGGGGTGATATGGACATACACTGGCCCAGCACCATGGAGCACTGTGGGATCTTGCTTTTCTCTGTACCCTGCTGTACCCACCACACGCCTTTCAAGGGGGAATGTTTTCCTCCCAGTGAGAGATGTTTTCTCTCATTCACTTGCTCCTGAGTACGAGCATCGTACGTATATAGTCAATTCCACTATAAAAGATAACTACAAATTCTTTGAAAAAACGGATCAGAAACTGGTTTGATGTAAGATGACGTGCAGTCCCTCCCTGCCTTAGACTATACTTTCCTCAGACATAAGCAAACTCCAGACTCTATCATCTTTCCTTTTCACAGCCCACTCAAGTCCAACAGATATAATTATGTGCAAAGTGTCTGTGATTTTTAAGTTTCTGACTATGCCATTATTCTTTGAAGCAAAACTGAGCTGCTTTTGCATCCAGCATCCCCCACAGCTTTCATGAGTCAGTGGAACAACTCGCCCTGCATCCTCACAGATCCTACCCCATTTATCAATAATTTGTAGCCAGATACACAGAAGATCCCTTTTTCCATTATCCCGCTTGGGACAAAACTGTTCAAGAGACATTGATCAAATGTAGATGTGATAAAAGAAGTGACACTGTCCCTTTTACCACAATCCTCCATACTGTTTAAATTGAAATAACTCAGATTTTCCATCTTAGATTTTTTTTTTCCATCAGAAAGCAGCAAGAGAATCATTGTTTTGGCCTCCAGGCATTCATCAAGCCCTCTCATTTCTTTCTGGAGTTCAGCAGAGTAGCCACTTTATCTGCTGTGTGATTGGATAGATTTTTTTTTCCCCAGGAAGATACTTCATTTTAGTATATATGGAAGGTATATTGCACATAGAAACCAGGGGAATAGAGTAGCAAGGCACTAAATCTATCTGCTAAAGAACATTTATTCAAAGACAACCACAAGGCTCAATCTAATTGACAATTTCTGCTTGGGGCCCATGATTAAAATACGAAGGCTGCTGCAGGTAAGAACAGGAAAGAACTAGCGCTGCCATTGGCAAGAGCTTGCACAAGAGCTGTCACGACCAGCAGTTATCACCAATTTGCTTTTAGCACCTAGTATTAATCAAGATGTGATGAAAAAAGGCTTCAACTCAAAAGCAGGGTGGAACCCCGGGGACGAAGGTGTTAGGGAGTGCGGGAACAGGGGTTTTGTTACAAGTATCCTCTGGAATGCATCTTGGATATCCTAAACATGCACGTGTAAATTGTTGGGTTTTACAAAACGCTTTAGGCACTGTTAAGCCATACATTGCCTGTTACTGCTCTGTGTAATCTCATCAATTCAATGAGATTCTGCATAAAGATTTTCTTCCCTTTGTGTCATCTCTGTGAAAAGAAGAAACAGTAGGCAGAGGAGTTAAGAGTCTATTTCTGTTTTTGAAGAGTTCTCTGTCAATTAACCCCGGCAGATGCTAACTATGCCATGCATTTGCTGTGACTCACCGAGTGAAGCATTTTCTGAACCCAACGGTTGAGGCAGCAAATATTTAATACGTTTTAAAGCCAGCAATCAGTGGAAAGGAGATGTGGTTCACTGACCACATTCATCCGAGAAAATTCAAACACTTCACACCTGCACCGATTTCTTACACTGCTGTAAAAGATCCTTGTGTGCACCACCTACTTTCTCACTCGTTCCTCTCTGAATGGTGCACCTTGGTTCGAATGGTGGTGCCCCCTCCCAGTTTAATGATGCATTTGCCTGGACACTGTTCCTGTTAAACGCCTTTTACAGGTAAATACCTGCAGCACAGGCACTGAAAATACAGCCAGTCCTTCAGTCCTTCATGAGTTGAATCTAGCTCACTTATATGTTGATATCCAACCCAACTGAAAATGAAATAACAGTATATATTTTGTCTTTTTTTTTTTTTTAAGAAGTGAAAACCCTGAGCTTTCACCAACTGCTTAAATATTTGCCAGAGTTTCTGGCAGACTTTGAAAATCACACTGAACTTAATGGGGCTACTGTCTGCTCAGGCACCTCTCTACAAATCACTCTAAATCACACACACTCACACAAAAAGGCCATGTAAATTAAACTCTTCTTGTGTTCATGTCTTCATTTGACAGAAAGAAATTGCAGTCAGGCATTTGGCCAATAATTGCACGAATACAAATCTAATACAGAGAGTCTCATAAAGAGAAAAAACAACCCGAACTAATATTGCAGTGGAGCCACGATTGCAGTTACAGAGTAGTTTCACTTGACCTAATTTAAAGGGTTTTTGTTGTTAGACACATATTTATGTGTTTTAAAGTCTAACCTAGTTTAGTGGGCTCAGAGCTGATGCTGGTCTGCTTTTAATGACAGTTTTTCTTTGAAAGTTCAGTGTCTCAGTCACCAATGAAATTCAACTACAGATGATCTGAAGCTGTAACAATTTGAGACTTTCCCTTTTATATTTTGGCTTGAGAGCTCCACATGTATGGCTGGAGACCAAATGGTTCTGCTCAGGGTCTAAACTGTCTTTACAAGGTTATTTTCACCTGTTTGTTGGGCTAATAGAGCTACTACATAACCAAGCCACCCTAAAGGACCATACTTAGAGGTCTGCCATGTGCATTCTGCTCAGATTTGTGATTTAAGATTAATTTCAATTAATGTTTGGAGACGAAGATGAACTAAGGGTGGGGAGGAGATGGAGGCAGGAGAAGAGAGACTTCCAGTCTAACTTCCCAAATGATCAGTGATGAAGGCTATGAGGAGAACCTGCTGGAGGAGAAGGACCTATGCTAGGAGGAGTTTCAAAGCCCTGAGAAACACAGGTGGAAAATTATTTATTACCTTTATGTAGAAACTTCCCTGCACCCATCATCCTTTATTCCAGCTTCCAAATACAGACCAGGGTTTTACACCTGCTTTTCCATGTCTTTCACGTGCAAAGTTAAGTGATTTAAAAAAGTTTATACTTTCCTTTATTTTTAATAAGGGTTCACTTTTTAGAAAGTACAGATATCCAATTTATTAGGGTTTTTTCCTTAAAATGGGTTAGCTGCAAAATACATATACAAATACTTATCAAAAGACTTAAAGCATGGAAAGCTTATATCTGTACTCACTAACAGCTGCAACTATCTTCATTCATACACATTTTTGAGAGGAAACCAATTATGTCACCAACTTACTCGCTTCTCTGAGGACTCTTCCCTCAGCTAACAGCCCTTGATAGATTATTTGAGGAAAAAGAGAGGGGTTTAGTTTGAACCCAAGAGTACCCAAGAAAGCTAGAAGGTGATTAGAGTGATGTTTGAGAGTTCGAAGCAAAATATGTTATCTAATACCATATAAAATAATTTCTGTTCTAAGACCTAATTAGGAATGTGTGTAATGAATTCTACCTACTCTACACAGAGTACTATTTAATTACAAGTATTTTGAGCTTTTAGAAGTGGACTGGCATTGAAAAGACAGCCATCTCCTCTGGAAAATACATGTGATTGCATTGCTGCTTACAGTCCCACAGCCTACTATAAATAGCATTTATGGAACTACTGTAATCCCACATCATCTCTGAGCCTGCACATCATGTGCATGCATGTCCACCCATGACATGTTTGAATCTGGGAGCCACAATTTATTTGTGCTTTGGCAAGTGCTGCATAACCCCATATAAGGAACGACCTTATACATATAAATATAAATATGTTTGGGCATGAATATCTGCTCATGTTTCAGCAGACCGCTCACAGAGGTGCAAGGAGTTATTTAGAAAGGAAGGAAATTCAGTTTTACCTTCCTTTACACTCACATACTACATTCAGGCTACATTCACAAGGTCTCCACACCCCTGGCACGGGTCAGAAGTTGTGCTGGTCCATCCTGTGCCACTGCTCACAGTTACCCATCTCGGGCATCACCAGCTGAGGTCTCCAGGCATTCCCCAACATTCATCTCTACTTAGCTTCCTCAGGAAATCCTTCACGACTTGTTTCAACACCCAGAACTTTCCTCTTCATCTTCTCCTTTCTAAGCCTTTTTTTCATCCTCCTTTTCTCCAAGATAATTTTTATCTAGAAACACATCTTTCCAGCCTCCTCTCTGGAGGCCACAAATGTCTCATTTTTCAGTGGATCTTTGAGTAACCTGGTCCAGTGGAAGGTGTCCCTGCCCATAGCGGGGGGGGGGGAGGGGGGGGGAACCTAATGAGTTTTAATGTCCCTTCCATCCCAAACCACTCTGGGATTCTGTGAAAACAGTTTATGTGCAGAAGGACAAGAAGTGATCAGCTTGCTAATTGATGCATCAGTGCCATCTCTATTAATTGGAAGATTTAGCACATTCCACTTTTTCCTTAAATCTGGGCGTTCACAAAAAATTACAAGCCAGTTGCTGAGAGAAAGCAACAGCCTTAACACTTGGCAGTTCAAAAGTTCAAATCTGGACATTCACTCCCCCACAAATCCCAATTATCTTGCTCATGTTAGCATTAATGATTATTTCTTTTTGGCTGCAACTGTTGTCAAACATGTATTAACTCATCTCCTGCAAGTACTTCGCTGCAAAGTCACATGGTTTGGAGCAGGATAATGATAAAAATCTGTTTGTATTTGACTACAACACTTGTTTACAGATTACATGTATGTTGATAAGATTGTTGTTCTCTGCTGCTTTTATTAAGAGGTGTAAAGCAGGCATTAATCTCCTGATTTATGAGGATCAGCACTGTGCATTAACTCTCCCTCTGCTAGATAACCTGTTGAGCTGCTGCTACATTTCATAAGAATCCCCACAAGGCAGCAAGCATAACTCACAAGCTAGATACATCCCTCCCCTCCAAAATACCAAACACATTTAATCATGCCCACAAATATTAGCTTTAGCTTTATGTAAGCCTCAAATGAGCACACAAATCTTACTATCACTATTTGAAGTCTAAAACACTGGCAAGATTCCCAAGTAAGTCACTGTGATTTTGGAGAACACCAAGAAATTCAAGCAAAGCAGTAAAATACAGCCTGCCCCAAACAAGCAAATACATTCCTCTGCCAAACCAAAGTTCACAGGAAAGTTAAACACAGGATTAGAAACAATTGAGATTCATGGAGAAGAAACGTTAGGCGAGGTTCATAACCTAATGAAAGTGTACCTCCCCAGACTGAGGGCTGTTTCTGGTATGATATGCCTGTATGAAACTCAATCATCAACACTCTTTGAAGTCAAGAACGGTTAAAGGTGGCCAACATCTCGAAGGAGATGCCTTAGCAAAAAAGTCTTAAAAACTTCCCAACCAATGTTGTAATTTTGGACTGTGCAGATCGTAAAAAAACTCCCACAAAAGTAGTGCTTCAGCTAATCTCAGGATGCAGGAAAAAGGCCAGACTCTCTTAAGAGCTCAAATGCCAAAAAATGAGAGCATGAAGGATTTTTGAATCACTAGCCATCACTTTCCTGTCTCAGCGACTGCCAGTGAGCAAGAGGATCGTTTGAAAACTTGGCTATAGACCCTCATTTTCATTTTGTTTCTTTTAAACAAATACTTCAGCCTAACAATCTCCAGGACAAACACAGCTAAACAAAAAAATGTCCCCACCCAGCATTGCCTGATTATTAAGACGTTGGTTTGGCATAGAGCTTTCTTTGACAAATAAAAGCATAAATATATTGTCTTCATACATAATCTGGGGACATGCAGCTAAAATTGATTAACACTGGTATGGAGTCTTAAAAATAACAGGTCTTTAAAACAGCAAGGCATGAGCATAAGAATACAAAAGAACTAGAGTTAAACTATTTGAAATGATTTAAAATCTTTCCCTGGAGCACACTGTCAGAAACCTTTGCAAGCTGATTTCTTCTGTGGGTGTTGGGCAGGAGTTTTATTTGGTTTCTATAGTACACATTTGAAAGGACCACAAAAATTTGGCCCAGAAACAGGACTGATGCTTCCCATTTGGAACCAGGAAATATTTATATTACACATAGCCCAGAGTGAGGTAAAAACTTCACAGCTGAAGCAGAAGTGTAAGTTTGGTCAGAAGCTGATGTGGATTTCAGAAGAGTAGTTTCTATATCAATGGGAAGTCAGAAATCTTTGTGTCGTTCCTGTTTCAAAAATTCGTGGACTGACAACTACAAAAACAATGAAGGCACCAATGCAAGTTCTAAGACTGTGCAATAATCTTAGAGGAAAAGAAAGTTCCACAATATGACTTCATATATATTTTAAAACAGCATATTAACAAATTTTTGCATTTTTACCTTCAGACTGAAAAAAAAGCTTATTGACCTTAAGTGTCTTTGTGTGCACACGATCATCCGTGCCTTTTCCCTGTGTATGTACAGACCAGAAATCCCCATTCACATAATCATTTTTCTTAGAGCCAAGGAATTTTTTAATGATGAAAACTGACAGCACTGGATTCATTATCTGCACTCCTGAAGATTTCCCAACACCAGGATAATGGGCAGCACCATATCTCCCTGTGACACAAATATCAAACACATAATGTAGGACCTTAGGCTATTACTGCTGCTTCCCACCTCCTCCTACCACTGACAACACTGCACAGAAAATTAAAGTTCACAATTTGTATCGTTGCTCTCCCAAACAAACAAGAATCATAACAGTGAATGAAGAGTTGAGGGGAAGAAAAGAAATAGTAAACCCAAATATTTTCTACACTTTACCAACTATGGTTATGTAAAAGGTTTTGATTCTGTTTGAAGTTAAAAATTGTACTTTTTCTACAGGAAGGAAAGGGTGAATGCTAAAAAGCAGCTGCTTGCGAAGAGGGAAGGCAAAGCTGCAAAGCAGCAGGAGTTTAAAGGGGCAATTGAGTTAAGAATCATTCCTGCAATTTGATTCAGTTCACCGCTAGCTTAAGAGCCACTCAAAGGTTCAACTCAGGTTTTGATTTGACCCCTCAAATCTGACATTTACAGATGTAGGTTGACTGTTGCTGATTCCAAAATAAAATGAACACTGTAGTCCCTTTCCACCCTGTTTAGGAATCAGGTGTGTAAATATAGTCATATACGAATGTCAGCTTAATCCCTCCCGCTTTTTTTGAATTTCTTGTTCAGCTACTGAGATGCTTGGCAAGGAGGAGGTAATCTCAAAAGTACTAAATTGTCTTAAGCCTCCTGAAAATAGGCAGTCAGGTAAAGACAGAAAACCTCTCAGGCACACTGCTTCAACAAGGGCACTTTTAATCCTCTATAACATCAACACCCCATCCCCCTGTCCTCCAAAAAACACCCCAAAGCACGCCCTCCCACCCCCGCCCCTGGGAAAATCCCAAAATAAAATCCATGCCAAAGCAAATGAAATAATCAAAAAGATAAAGAAAATAATTATAATGAAAAGAGAGGGGGAAAAAAAGGCACCACAAAACAACCCTAACACTGAAACCACCAGAAATAGCAAAAAATCCCAAAGCAGGACCCCCCTGGACACACCAAGTATGAATCTGCATCTGATTCAGCATGAGAGGATCCAACCAAGACAGACACACACACTATTCCCAGAAAAAACCACCAGATTTCAAGGACTCCAGCTCTTCCAGAATAAATTTTTCATCCCTAATGTGTAAAAATAATGTGGAGAAAAAATAACTTGCAATACTAGAATAATAAGCCTTGGTTGAACATATATGTCCTTCCACACAAAAATGGAATTAAATTAATACCAAAACTATATCCAAATTATATCAAGGCACTCTGTGCACATAATGCACAATATTTTAAGTGCACTATCCAACTTCAGAAAATTTGAATTACAACCTACAAAAGATTTTGTGATCTTGAAATCTTCAGGACCCTGTATCTTCTGGTCAGCCTAATCTAATCCTTTACCTCAGAGAGGTCTGCATTTAGCTTTGATCACCATCACATCAAACTCCCAGGAATTAAATGAGAATCTTGTTACATTAAAATAAAGTTGTTTATAATCAGCCATGCACAAGCTGTTGGTATGGCTAGCTGCCACACAAATCAAGGTTAAAACAGACCAGGCTTACAGCTGAAATATAACTAATATGACATTATTCCTTCAGACATTTGGTTAGGCTGACAAATTTGTAACTCTGTAATTTACACAATGTCCCCATGACATGTGGCAGTACAGCTATTGTGTACAGAGATTTTTAGCATGGGAAGGGGGAGGGAGGGAAGTCCACATTTTCCTTATGCAAATCTTTCCCATAACAATGTCAGAATCCATGCTGACCTGCTAAAGTGTACAATTTACCTATTTGAGAGTACACAAAGTTCAAACGGTGATGGATAATTATTCCAATTCAATGCAAAATTACCCCTTGAAACTCATTGGTCCAAAAAGTGGTTAAGATCCTGTATACAATGCTGTTAAAAAAAGTACATTTCTTAGTAACATAAGGCTCAAAAGGTTTGCTCTTTTTTTCATGCATTGCATCGATAAAGTAAATGTTGTTAGGATTCAGTAGTAGGAAGGAAAATTCAATGAGTAGGATTTTAACACTCTTGTATAACAGCAATTGTCTCATTGGATCAGACAGCAGTTTGTTTTATGTGACCTTCTATCCCTAAGAGGTACAAAAAGCCTCCATGGATAGTGATATGTTGCCAAATAAGGAAAGATTCTCCTTGACCTCAAACAGTAGTTGGCCAAAACATATCCTTCCCCATCCATTTTAATCCTATCTGATTGTAGATGTGCTCATCACCCATAAAAATATGGTTTTTTTTCCAGTTCTCAGGATTTGGCCTTCAGTATATCTACTGGCACAGTCTTCTGTGAGCTAATTACCACGTGGGTTATTGGTTTTAAATCTTTCACAAGATTTTTGTTTCTCCTTTGTGTTACGAAAAAATTCAAACTACAGAAGCCTCAAGCCCCCATTTCTGAGAAGCACTGGCTATTCTGTGCAACTCTGCTTCCGTAATTAAACACTCCTCAGAAGGAAGCTCTTCTGGGTCTGAAACTTTCAGCTAACTCCTGCTGGAGCCCCTTGCTTCAAGCACATTTTTTACCATCTTCCTGAAGGAATTCAAAATTGGCAGCTCCTACCGAGGCAGTAGAAAGATACCATATATAGGTAACACTCTGTTCCAGATCATCACATCTTAGGGGCCCGTCATACATACTGATTATACAGCTTCCTCCCTGTAAAGCTGATTTTATTCCACAGTGCCACACTAAGCTTCCAGCTGCTGGGGAAATAAAACATGTCCAACCCTTTGCTGTGGAGCTCGTTCTGCTTCCCCATCCCACTTTCACCGCGTAGATTTGTGCAAACTTCCTGTGTGGTCTGACTGCTGGTGTGCATTATAAGAAAAAACGGGGGGGGAAGAAAAAAAAATAAACGCGGAACTTGTTCTTTCCTCCAGATTGTCATGTTTTATGGTGTTGCAACCTGGAGCCCAGAGTGGTTTCGTGTCCAAATCCCAAGTTCACTGTATACATGGCTCATCTGCATCAACACAGCTTATTTTCCCCCTGTTGTTATAGACTGCATTTTAATAATAACTGCTTAAATTTAATCCACGACATGAATTGCCCAAACAGGATGTACAATCAACCTTGTAATAACTTGCAGAGATTTTAATGTGAAAACAAGGCAAAAATTAGTACAGTCAGATTAATACAGGTACACAATACATTCAAGCTGGGTTTCTGCACATTAAAGGGCATTTTGTTTTAAGGTATTTTATTTTACTTGAACAGTGGCTATGATTTTTTTTTCTTTTTGTTGGTTTGTTTGATTGATTTGTTTTGTTGGAGTTTTTTCCCCCTCTGGAAATTAACTGAGGTCTTCTCCTAGGACGTTTCTGCTATGATGCATACCTGGTAAACATCTGTAATTGCAGCAAAAATAATTCTGGCCAAGGAAATTTCTCATGTGCATGTGAATAGGACAGAGTCATGCCTCCTGGAATTGGACCTGCAGCTTCATCCATGCTCATTCTTCTTGTTACCTTTATTCAACCACACAAATGTGAACAGCAAAATTTTCTTTGCAGCAGATCCGATTTTTTTTTTGGGCTATTTTGTCACAGCAAGAATAATTGCCTATTTCTGTTGCTGGACACTCTGCTGCACCTGGTTGTACAGTTATCTGCAGATAAGATGCAGGAGAAAGGATGTAAACTACAATAACTGCATCCCAGACTCAGATGGAAAAATTCAGATTGTTGTTTACTAGAGAACCTATTGTTACAGAAGGTACTTTTAAGTTGGGGGACATCTTAGTGAGTAACTTGCTTTTTATCTTGGGTGTGAAGAACTGAAACTGCTTTCAAATTCCTCTTATGAAAAAATTTGAGAGCAAAGATGAGGAGACCACAAAGTCCACATAAAAGAGTGATCTAGCCAATTTTGGGGCATCATGTACCAGGAGTCTGCAGTTACACTTATAATAACTGTGTGCACGATGTAAGCTCTCACTAACCACAGATTTTAATGAGTCTCATCCTAAACAGCACAACTTGCTGCCCACAGATGTAGCTGTGACTCTCAGTGAACAGCAGGGAGATCTAAACTCAGTTGAGAGCTGTCCCAGAGCTAGATGTACGAATCATGCTGTTCTGGGTTAAAAATACAAACAGCTTATGCAGGAATGAGACAAAAAAACCCAAAAAACAACCAAAAAAAACCCCAAAACCAAACCCAACCCTCCCGTCCTCACCACATTTACAAAAAGCAGGAAAGTTTCAGCTCAAATAGGTAGCAAAAAACAAAAACAAAACCAACTTTTCAATACAGCAAACTGGGTTTCTCCTATCACTGCTTCCCAATGATTTAAAGTTCATATGCAACTTATGTAGTTAGTTTATTCAGCTTGTCTGCAGCCTACGATGTCATAGGTTTAAGTTTGTTGATAGATTATGGTAAATTTATTAGTCTACTTGAAGGCTAACTAAAGAGCAAAGAGTTGGGTCATCTGTTTCTTTTAAACACAGGAAAAAATAACCAGAAAATTAAAACTTAATGTAACCATTTTCCCAAGAGCTTTTTAGAGTCCAGACTTCAGATAGAGTAAAACTGGGCATCAAAAACACAGGCTGGAATTAATTAATACTGTAAGTACTTTGACTGAGACTTTTTTTTCTTCTATTAGATCCAGAAACTTTATGTATAAAAAGAAAGATGTTAAATCTTCTGCAAAACACATGGGCGCCGATGCCCAGTTACTCTAAGTCAGTAGATCTTGCTCAATGGAGCTTTGTCAGTCTGAGTCAACTGGAAATCTAACCCCAAAAGTCACATAAAAGACCCTGCCAATTAATTCCTCTTGGAGTCACTGAAAGTTTACATCAGTATTTAAGCACTTTTCTCCCCATCACCCCATTCGAGACCTTTAATACTTATCTCCCCCTTCCAAGCTCGTAATTCTTCCCAGCATACATAAATCCTTTATTTTGGCATCTCCAGCCGAAACCTGACCCCAGTCAACAACATTTTGCAACTCTTGGCAAGGTCAGTTCTTCCAACAAGGGGGAAGTCCAAGGGCTACAGAGACCCCCACCAGCCTCTGCAGTGCCAGAAATACCAAAGTTCTTCCCCAAGACCACACCAGGGCAGAAAGGATGTCCAGCTGATGTGCCAAGTTAGCCAACACTCCCCGCACCTCTAATGAAAGGGCACATAAAAATTAAGGTTCAAATACCTAATGGGGACCATGGACCCAGTACTTCTTCAAGTAAGTTGCATGGAAATCTATGCAAACCTCACAGTAGCTAGAAACCACCTCTGATTAACATGCAGTAACCCCTTGCTTGCTTAAAAAAAAGATTAATTACAGCCTAAGAGATCAAGATATTAAATTCATCCCAAAAATGCTTGAAGGTGATTTTAGTTACTATTTGCAAAATTAGGTAGTCTCAGCTTGAGATCTGCCAGTGCCTCCTGGTTCAGGATTAGTGTAACAGGTAGAGTAGTGCTCGGGTGACACGTGGAGATTAATTAAATTGTGGATTTATAGCCTATTCTTTGTGGAGAAAGGTTATTAAGTCCACATATTTTTCAGAACTGAAATGTCCACTGCTTCAAAGGCTCATTTAAGTCCTTTCTATGACGTCACTGTTTTCTTTGGGACCTGGAAACCAAGAATCCAATATAAAACTCAGAATCCTAAAACTAAAGGAAAAAACCCTTACGTCTCCCCCCTTTAAAGCTTTCCATGGTATCTTACAAATCCTTGGGTGGAATATGCCTAATCAAACCCCCCAAAAGTCATGCCAAGGTTTTCAACTCCAACTAAGCTCTGGTTCCATTCATCTACTAAATTAGTACATAGATGTACTCAGCCATTCAGGTATGTTAAACTGAAAATCAGTCTCCTACTGCTGAAGAGTACTGCAAAATTACCCGAACAAGTACATTAATTCTTTAACAGATAAAAATTATCTATACACCATGTTTCTAGAAGATAACTGGCTACAGGCAATTTAACTTGATATCTGAAGGAGAAAAAAAATCCAGCACAACTGACATGACAAATTTTTCCAATAATCTGAAATCCATCCATTCCACAAAAGAGAGAGTACAACTGTGATAATCACTGGAGCCTCCCAATATTTCTACCTTTAGAAAAATATTCACTTTTAAAACTCAGTTGTAAAAATCAAATGAACTGCAAAAAAAAATCAGTGTCTGCAGGTCAACAGGTGTTCAGTAACAAAGTGGTCCACTAATACCAGCCTGGGATAAACTCAACAATAATCATTGTTGATCATGATCATTAGAATGATCACAGCATCCCTCTATGTTCAAGGAATGCATGGACTTACCCAGATGAGGAAAAATAAAGAAGAATTTCTTTCACTTGTGATAAAACATGAGGAAACACACACAATCAAAGAAAAAAAAAATCTGAGAAAGTTATATAAAAATGCAATTAATATGAGATTAGGTTTGGGGTTTTTTTAATTAAGGAAAATTAGAGTATAATCAGTAGAAGCATGTTCAGCTGCTCATATAAAGAAGGTTGGATGGTAACGCTTAGGTTATGATAAGGGGTTTTTATAGTGCCACAGAGCATTTTTCAGGAGTATTAGAGCTCCTGAAGTCTGAACAGGTTGGTTGGGAGACACTGATACCCACCAGACAACACCCATAGGGAATAGTTGGAGTATTTTCCTAAGAGATAAGAAGTTCCTCTCTTGCACAGGTCAAGGAAAGGAAAATCTTAGCAACATATACTACAAATCTCTCTGGTTTCACCTTCCTTTTCTCCCTCCTTGGTACAGCATCTTGGGACTAGCAGAGGTGCAAGAGATCTTTAATGAATCTCTCCTCAAAAAAACAGAGCTTAACAACTCCTTGGAAAAAAAGCTGGTGAGTGCAAAGAATTTGTACGGCTCGTCCTTGGTGCTGTCTTGCAAAGGCAGAAATAACAAAGAAAGGGTTTTAATAAACAAGCAAGGAATTATTTACCCTCAAAAGAATTAAATTCTAGTTTCAGTTAAATAAATTATTGTTATGAGGGAAGGTGATGATAGGCTCAGCCCAAGGCTGAGCCCCCAGTGCTGTGGGTTTTATAGGACAGAGCTGTGCATCTCTATAGCCATGAAAATCTTATAGCCAAAGTAAATAAGAAAGGTATTAACAGGTCCATTTTACCTCTGGGAACTGGGACACACAGAGATTAACTAACGCTTCCAAACTAACACAGAAAGCCTGGGAAAAGTATGAAGTTACAACCTCATCTCTCAAGGACAACGTAAGGCTGCCACTGCCCGGTTATCTTTACTGTGTACAGGCAACTTCCTCCTTATTTCAGTTCCACTGAGTGCAGGATCAGACAAAGCTTAAAATTTGAATGGGTGGGTTAGGAAAGACCTGCAGGAGTACATTAGGGTTGCTACTGATTTAAGAGATGAAGACGATGAAATGGCAGAGGAAAGCATCATTAAGTAATGTGTGCAGGAAGGGATGATCCTGCTTTTCCCTGCAACACGTGCACCCGTGTAGCTGGGAGTGAGTAATCACCAGTCAGGAATGAAATTCTGGGGTGTGATACACGAATAAACAATACAGCCTCCACCTCCTCTCAAGAGGACAGAGCCTGAAGTCCATGGCTCAAGGCCTTAGCACCACTGCAAACACTTTCCATTTGTCCCAAAACATGGATACACAACAAATCTTCATGCAGAAGAGCCCTTCCAGTGCATTGGTTTGCTAGCAACTGCAAGCAGTGTGCCAAACCACAGAATTTCATTGCTGACATATTCTGGACTCAAAGTTAAAACTGCAAAACCAGTCAGATCAATTCATGGAGGAAGCAACCATCAAGGAAAAGCCATAGGTGCTGGCACAAGTCCCTGAGCTGCAGATCAGTGCTGGCTGGCAGAGTGTTACTGCACCTCACTGGCACAGACTCTGGCTAGACAGCTGTGTTGCTGGCACAGTAATTTTATATTATGTTTTAGGGGTTAGGGCAATTTAAATAATTAGTCAAAGGAACATGGCAGCAGCAGTAAGTAAACCTCTTTGTGAGAGATCTTTCATTTGAATTGGATGTTTAAATCCCCCATAAAGCACCTGGAAGATTTAACAACTCATGTCCAAATGAACAAGATGTAATGAGCTTGTACACAGGCTTGATATGAAAAGTGGATTGTTTTTAGCAAAACGGTGGAGAATAACCTCTTATTGAAAGGAGTGATAGTGAATTTTAATCAGGGGAAAATAAAGATGCAAGAATAAATCTGCACAGGCTTAGAGGAGGACTGGATGACTTTCTCAGCCATCAGCAATGGATGCAGGAGTGTGTTACATCCTAATCTGCTGTTTTCTGTTATCTTTACTTCTTGCATCATCCCACAGATCCTGCCTTTTTAAGAGGAAAAAAAAAACAAACCAAGAAAAGCTGCCCATATTGTCCTCTACAAAGGGCAAAGGAAGCAGATATAAAAAAAACGTGAAAAAAATTTTTAAAATTCATACTTCAATACAGCTGGCCCTAATTTTTCATCCCAATATTATTCACTTGAGTGACTGTAGAGTTACACATTCAAACTGAAAGCAGAAGAATCCACACTATGTTTTGCTGCTCATATTTAGCTTATCAGAGCTTGGCAACAGCCACCATCCCCCTGGTGATTCTCATCTGTGTCACTACTTGGTACATGTGTAACCCTCACTAACAGCCCTTTCAATGCCATTTCTGATACCGCCTGTATTTTGGGTTTGGTAAATTGGAAAGCCATTGCTAAAATGTGTTTTTAGTTATTACAAGATACACACACCCTCTTTCCACGCTTATTTATTTTTTTTAAACCAAGCATATTGTGGCAATTATGAGGGAATTTGTATTCTCCACTGACATCTGAAATTCCATTTTCTGTATTTCATGGTGGCGATGGAGTCCAGCATTATGTCCCCGGGCCAAACTTTCAGGGCTTGTTTTCTTTTGTTTTTTGAGTACTGGATGAAGACAACATTGTCCAGGTCCTCAGAGTAAAGCTCAAGTGAAATATTTTCTTTCTTTTGGGCCTTTTTCTAAGCAGTTATGTGTTGCAGGTCCATGCATTAACTGGTCTGTTCAGATACTGAATACAATACAGAATGCCTTATCTTAAGCTTTGCTCGATTTATTGTTCTGTGCCCACAACCAAATTTGAGCTGTTGTGTCTACTTTCCTCCCCACTTCTCCAGTTTGAACATTTTGAAACTGTTTAACCCACCTCAATTCCCAGGCAATCACGGGGGTGGACGTAGGGATGGGACTATTTGCCCAAAACAGCTCATAATGCCCACACCAACACGGCTGAAATTGCTCCTCCTGGACTGGTTTGCCAAGCATGAAAAACACTTTTTTTTTTTTTTTCCTGAAAAGCCAAGCCATTAACAGGCTGTTTGGATGGTGTGTGTGGTGGAAAAAGACATTTTGGAGAGAACACTAGAATTGGTACATCCGCCTGACACATGACGTCCTGCAAACAAGATGTTCCCAACTGCACCAGCCAAGTTGGACGGGTCGGTTCAATAGGACTTGTGAAATTCCAATCATCTGCATGCAGAGCAGACACCGAGATTCCCTGCTTCCCAGGCTGGGGGCTGACCACTCCTCTGAGTAAAAACTCCTACTCTTTCCTTGGATTTCACCTTCAGGTTGTAAAATCAAGTTAAAACCGACTTTTAATTTTTTTTTTTCTAGCAATGTGCCCTAGGAAGGTCACATATTTCTTCAGACAGGAATGCAAAGGGGTACAAGGTCTTCCCTGCATAGGTAACTCATGTGATTTATAGTGCTGAATTTAGCCTTGTTGGAGCCAAATTAAGGCAGAAAAGCAGCAGAGGAGATGTGGCCTTGAGAAATTCAATTTTTTTGCTCCTTTTTGTATCTCTCTTTGCCAGACTACTGCTCTGCTTTTGCTGCTCTAGGGGCCCACAGCACAGGTTGCTTCAGAAACCATTGTCCCTGTCACATATGAGGAACAAAACCACATCCCAGAAGTTCTACACAGGGATTACAGACTTTTCTGGAATCAAGGCAGCTGATTTTGGTCTCTCTTATGCACTAGAGGGTCTCAATGCCAACTCCCATCTCATTTTGAAGATGGTAAATGAGATTTCTGGGTCTGCAGAGGGCTGGGTGAGCACACACCGTTTGCTGAGAAGGCTTTGAAGGACTTTTTCTTTTTTTGAAGGCTTGAAGTTTTGCCAATCTCTCCTGGCTCCAAGGAATAGAACAGGACATGGCGTTTATTGTAGTCACACTATGAACAGGGAGATCAGGCAGTGGTGTGTTCGTGTCACAGCATAGATCTTGTGCTGGGAGCTTATCCCAAAGGAGACAACAGGAGGAAAAAAAAAATCCATGTGTTCTCTTCCCAGTAACTTTGGTACTCAGACCACTCTGAATAAATCCAGTGAAAGAAAATGCACATTAAACTGTGTTTAAGTCTCTTGCACCCAGAGGAAATTGAGACCTACCAGAAATTATTGCAGCTCTCACTGTCCTACTCCATACAGACACAACCAAAGAGAGAGGCCTGATGTAATATTATATATACACACATCATATTGCCATTTATTTAATACCTCTGCTAGCTCTCCTGGCTTAGCTGGATGAAGTCCAGCAAAATCCCGTCATGCTCCAACACCACCTCTCCCTCCTTTTAGGCTTCACCACCAGCCACAGCCTTGCCTGCTGTAATATTGCGCCTTTCCCTTCCTTATCAGCTTTATTCAGAGCTCAGGTAAGTCCTTCAGAGGGTTTGGGGAGCAGGGCAGAGGAGCCAGAGCTCAGCTGACGTGGGAGTAACCAGCACCAAAGCTGCTCTGAGCCCCTGGGAAGTGTTAAGTCCCAATGTAAATATTCCCACCTGCTGCCTCCACTGGATCTGCATCCTTCAGTCTTTTCCAAGCTATCAGGCCTCAAACAGTGATGGAGTCACAGAATAAATTACAGGGGTGCAGAAAGTAAACAAAATTGAGAATTTACCAGTGTAGGACACTAGTTTAGAGCAGCTGGTGGCATTTGCTACATCAACTCATTGGAGTCTGAAAGAATTGATTGGTGCACCTAAAAGAAACACAGAGAAACATTCCTCTATTTCGTATAAATATTAGCTACAGGCTTCTTTGGGGACACACTGAAACCAGGAACTTCAGAGGTGTCAAACAGGTTGGAAATTGGCCCACAGAAGAGGAACTAAAATTTATAAGAAAAGGTAGAAGTGGCATTGCAGTTTAATAAGTCAAAAGCCATATGAACTATGTGATGACTTCTAGCTCTTTTTCTTTTTTCTTTCAGTCATCATTCCTCTCATATTACATGTTGCCTTTTCCCACCTCTTAACCTTCTGCATCCTGCAGTGGAGCTGCACAATGTCACATCTGTGCAGAGTTGCTGCCTTAATCATACACAGAAACTACACAGCAATGTCCAGACTTAATCACATCTTTGACCTACTCTGTGTCCATACAGCTGCAGTCTCCAGATTCACACACAAAGTTGGGAAACTTCAGGCACGCTGTAGGGAAAAAGTGCCTGGGAGATATTTCTTTTACAGTCATGTAAAAATGTTTTTTTAAGAAAACAGGATTCTTTGAGAGGGCAACATTGTCTCCTTAAAGCTTCTTGACTTCCATGTCCTTTGTGTCATCCTTCAACTCAGCACAAACCTGGCATCACCTGACTTGCCTCGCAGAGCAATCAGAAACAGTCTCATAGAGCTAGATAAAACTTAAAATAATTCCCAGAATAGCCCTTCTGGAGCACACAAGCTGTAAGGCAGCACAAATGGGACTCTGCAGAAGCCCTTCCCTGGCATTTGCTGGTGGTGAGCCACAGAAGCCACCCCGGCTTTGGTGGGGTGCAGGGTGAGCCCCCAGCCCAGTGCCACTCCCAGCCCTGTGCTCCCCCATCCCTCACAGCCCTGCGTTTGAGAGAACATCCACACCGAACTTTTGGAAGTCAAATAGAAACTCATCATTCTGTGCTGACAGTGCCAAACGACTTGAAAAATAAAATAAACTTGCAATAAGACCCCTGTGCCAGGTCTCATACCACAAGCAAGAATAGAGGGTCTCAGTCGTACACAGAGGCTCAGAAAATGGTCAGAGAATTTTAAACTCCAAAAATAGAAAGTTCAGTGAAGGAAAAAGCCTTAGTCACGTAAGTAGACTTTATATTTTGACTCTGAAATGTTGTTTTTCCTCTTTCAGTTCAGAACACAGTAAGTTCTTTAAAAAATTGTGTCAAGAAGCTATACCTCAAAATAATATTATTGCATAAATAGCATAATAACATCACAAGTCATAGCCTCCAGTCCTCGTAATTTACTCAAAAAAAATTATTAGGTGCAGCTTCATGTTTTGCAAAAAAGGGTATCTACGCAACTTTGTATTTAAGTGATTTTATAATTTTGCCATCTACACTCCCAGACGTTTCCAATGGCTTAGTGAAGTTTCTGCAAACCATCTGCAAACTTTTATATGTCTGGATTCCCAATAAGGCAAAACCAGGCACTTAGAGCAGCATTAAACACAGACAGTTAGCACTGTGGATCTTCAATATCTGCAGCAAGCATTAATGGGGATATTCTTTCCCCCCTTATCATTTTCAGCAGTTCAAATTACCATTTTTCACTATGCAAATTTAAAAAAGCCCCAAACATTAGTGCTGAAGGTAAAAAAGTAACAACTTTTAAGTGCCAAACACATGCCTTGAGAGAGGCAACAAAGTGTGGAAGTTTCAACAGCAATATGAAACAAGCACTTCAGTCCCCCTTCCTTCCCCCAAGACTGTTTTCCACCTCTTGATCAACTTTCATGCTGTTTGTTTTTGCTTCTCTGGAGTTTCCCATTCATTTCCATGCAGAGCACAGCAAGGAAAGCAGAGAGTTAATGCTGCAGTTGCAACTGGTTTGAGCCTTTACTATTAGCTTGAATTTACAGAACAATCTCTCCTTAAAAAGAAATAAGAAAAAAAGAATTCCTCGCTGCACTGTAACACTGAGAAGTATATTTAAAAATTCTCTCTCGGGTCTCTCTAAACATCTGTCCAAAGGTTTTGCTGTATCTTAAAAGGGCTCTAATTACCAGAAACTCCTTTCTTACTTAAGCCCAGGGCTCGCATTTCGATTATAACTCAAGCTCCAGTTAATTTAGGGCTAAACCCAAAATGCCTGTAACAAACAGAAGAAAACATAGGCCTACCTTAAAACTTTCCAGCTTTTCAGAGGATCCAAGTCAGAGATTATAGACACCATTGTAGTAATAACAATAATAAAATATGTATATTAAAAATGAAAAAAAATTTAAAAAGAAGAAAAACCACAGCAGGGAAAGCTAACCACAAAAGCAGCAAGTACTCTACTCAGTGTGGGAATGACAACAAACCCAGCACAGCTCTTCCTCCTTCTCAAGCTGATAAGCACTTGTCCCAGCTTCTCTCCACCCCCAAAATCAATCTTGTGCTATATTGCTTCACAGTCCCAGTTTCATTTCTTCACCACTACCTTTTAAAGCCCTTGTAATCTGCTCCAACTGATCAAATTTGACCTTTTTGTAGTCCACTTTATTCCAAGCACAGCCCTCAGTTAAATCTCTCTTTATTAACACCGTCCTTCTTGGCTTTCTTTTGGAACAAACACAGCTCAAGCTCGAAGCCTCCAGTCTTTGCCAGCAATCATTTACAGATTACTGCAAGCTGCAGTCTTCTCCTTCTGGGTATTTTCTTCTACCTTTGAGGTTTGTTTTTATATTATTTTCTGAGGGTTGTTGGTGGTCTCCCTTTCCCTGTTCTGTGCAGGTTGGAGTTTGGCACTTTTAAAGGAGGGACTTCCTAATGCAACTCCTCTCCCACCCTTCCCTCCTCCCCTTGTCCCTCACCCCCATATGGAGAGACAGACACGCATTAAAAGCAGTTCACAACCTTTAGAACACAGAATAATCTTTCTCCCCCCCCCTCTGTTCTTTAAATCTATTAGAATTGATAGACTTAAACACAGAAGCTGTGTGTGCTTGAAATACACTGATCTAAAGCAAGACTGCTATTATGGTGGAATAATAAAAAGTCTAATCATGCCAAGCCAGATGTAACCCTTTGGATGATTGAAAGGGGAGAAGGTTATATAGTTACATTAAATCAATTTCTTTTTTTTACTACTTAAAAAAATAAACCCTGCAGATTACTGTGGTGATCTGAAAAGTTGTGTAATTGCTGATAGTGTGTATTTACTTAGGAAAATCGAGTTGATTGGCTTCTTTTGTGTTTCTGTAGCTTTTGACATTGATTTCCCTGTATTTAAATATTTCTTTTGCATTTTTTTCCCTTCTAAATGTTTTCCATTCATCTTGCAAATGACTATAACCTCTCCTTGAGCTCTGCCAATTCATTAAGATTTCTGGAAATTCCCGAATTAAAACTTTCTTGGGGAAAAAAGCAAAATAGTACCTTATGAAGTGTTCAGTCAGAACCAAACTACCCCAATTGGCAGATACTTCCACTTCGATATTTATATCACAGGCATATGCTCCTAGTTTCACTCTGCCACCACTTCTCTCTCTGTCTCTCAAAAAAAAAAAAAAAGTTAAGATCAGCCCTTGTATGTTAAAAGAAGCAGTAATATGGTGGTCACAGGGAGATTTGGGAGACCTGGTAGTGTGTGACACACTCATGGAAACATAATAAAGAGTATTATAAGACATAATAAACATTTAAGTCTTCCACTGCCTCCTTCTTTGATGAGATAAAACTCGAGTTGTGCCTAAACCATTCCAGGCTCCCTGGTATGCTGTAGGCTGGGTTTGGGCAGCCTGACCCCCCCCTTGCTGGCTGCACAAAGGCAGCACAGTCCTGCCCTAGCCAGAAGGTGACACTGAGGCTTCCCACCGCCCAAAAAACCAGAATGTGATCATTTTGTCCTCCAGACAGCAGCCAGCTGATAGTGGTCAGACAGAAACAACCAGTTTTAAATTACCCAAATACAAATGCCTTCTTTGCTCCAGGGCCAGAGCCCCAGTGACCCCTCGTTTAAGAGAAACACTGAGTCATCTCCTGCCTCCCTCCCTGCCTTGGCCAGGTGAAGCTCCTGGCCCAGCCTGTGGGGCCATATCACTTGATCAGTTTATCAGTCAGGCCTCAAGTTCAGACTTTGGAATTTTACATCCTCCCCTAGGCAATGCTTCCAACAGTTTTGCTTTGTCCCAGAGGGGTGTAGTGAGGATGAGCACATCAGAGACAGCTGATGGTGAGATTGCAGGTGCAGATCTGGGGCAGGAGGGTGGAGGACAGCTCGGGGTTACAGATGTTCCACCTCCCTCTTAACACCAGCGGGACACAGGGTGTTTCTCACCTGATTCACACATATCTCTGAGCAATTCTGCAGAGATAAGGCTTGTGTCCTCCTCTGGAAACTTTGGGCCCTATATTTGTTTAACTACAGGAGGTGGGCAAGATGCTTGTAATGGAAAATTAAATTCAGTTGTGTCTTTGTGGAACTGAGGAAACTTTCATTTTTTTAGCATGAAAAGCAATAAAGGGAGTTGGTCAGCGTCTCTCTTTTTCCTCCCAAAAGTTTGTAAACCACTGTTATAGAGGTTAATCCCTCGTTTGAGGCTGGGGAGGACACCAGTGGTTGCAGCACACTGCCTTTTCTCTTTCCTCTCTACCCTATTGCCACATTTGTTAGTTTTAGAGCTACATTCACCTATTTCCCCATGTAAACTTCTCACTGAATATTTTGTATTGTGCAAACATATTGATGGCCAGGCTCGAATTAAGAAAGGCTTCAAGCTTAGCCTGCAAAGAAAACAAAAATCAAAATACGCTGACCTCTCCTGACACATTGACAAGCCAAGTTTGTGTCCTTGCCACATCCTGTCCTTCCACTGTTGCTGGTCAAGGTGAGAAAGAGGCAGATGCTCTGTCTTTATACCCCACTGCACCAAGATGCTCAGTGTCTCTTACTCTGTTCATCCCAAAATTCCACAAACTATGTCTATTTTGAGAATTTTATCTCTAACATGTACATCTTATACTTTCCATAGATACATTTTTCACTGTCTTCCCACAGAAAATGCTCCATTATTTCCGCCAACATATCCACATGAAAACTATACTGTAGGAGTAAATATACTTATTCCTTTTCCTTTTGCACTTATTGCGGTTATTTCTATTTTTTTAATCTTAAATTCTTGTGTCTGGAACGAAAGCCATGTCTCCATTTTGCAGGACCTTGTTGGCATTTTGCCAGCTTTTCCTACAACACTGGGGACAGCAACTACAAGCCTTCTAAAAATAAAACTACGAGATCAAGTTTAGCACAGAGGAACTTGCGACAGGCAATGGATTTTCCAAAACAGCCTCACGTGATTCATACAGCATGTAGCTATAGTAGGAGAAAACAAATAAAACAGAAACAGAAACTCACTTGAAAATTATTTTAACTCTTGTGCTTAGATAGCGGACTCCAGCCCAGCTTTTAGCTAAATGTTTTTTCTGTTAGGGCTGAGGGCTTTGTCTTCAAAACTTTTATTTTTATGCTTTGAGGAAAGAAGTTTCCTATGATCTTCAGCTTGTTTGCCTGGAAACCGCCAGCACATCTGTGAAATATTACTTAAGCAAATTTATTACAGTTAGCCAGAAGGCAACAACCCCCAAAATTTTCTCTACCTGCTGAAATCCAGGCTATTGTGTAATTTGGGTCTTTCATGCCATAACACGTTCCCTCAGAGAGAACTTATCGGTTCTCAGTTAATATGATAAAGAAATACAAGCTTTCCAAGATTTTGAGTCATGTTAAAACTTTTGAAAACAGCATTCCTGTACACACACATACACAAAAGGATCTCTAAGCAATGCCATCATCCTTAGTTTAGACAGCTGTGGAGTCAAAAAAGTTCCAGATCAGCTAGCTACAAACATTTCAAGGTCAAGTACAGGACAAAACATTTAAAAAAGCAAGATCAGTTATGGCTACTGAGCATTAGAAAGATGATTTTATGTCATGAGATTTTATTTTCCCCCAGCTCTTTCTTTACCAGAATCCTATTGGACCAAGAACTTCATCGTGTTGGGCAGGATAATAAAGCAAGTATAGTAAGCAGTTTGGGTTTGTTATTTAATCTCCTTTCAAGGGTGTTATCTCACTCAAAATATTTTAGGAGCCAAGGAAGGTCTGCCAGAGCACAACCTTTTAGTCAGAGTGCCCAGCAGCCTGGTTATCAGGCAATAATAGGGAAATAAATAACCTTCTAGCATCTTCCCAATACATATTTTCCATTGCTCTTTCATACAAAGCAATATTAAGTTATTTGAAAGAAATCTTGGTCTTTTACCAGGAAAACCTCACTCTCCTTGGGGAGCCTGTTGTTAAACAAAAGCTCAGCTATTAAAGAGTGGCCTCCAACTTCAGGGCTGCTGTTGGGGGCTGATAAAGTCTCTCCTCCAGACTGTCTCATGCTGTCCCTGCCCATCAGCCTTGCCACCCCCCTGCCTCTCCTCCTAGTCCCTAATGCCTCGCCTTTTAAGCAACGGAGTGACTAATTGAAAATGCATTCCACTGCTTTACAAGCAGCTTTTTCTTTCCTGCTGACCAGCCAAATGTTTTAAAGTTGGCAAGATGCTGCTTTAACTTGGGAACTTGAGCACTTGTTCATGGCCTGGATGTGTGAAAAAATTCTGGCTGAATTCAATAATTCTGATGAAAAAAAAGGATTAAAAATCTTACTCCTAGATCTGGTGTAAGTAAGTCCAAGTATTATTATGAATATTTAAAGCTAGTGCATTTTCTCTTTGCGAAATGCACAATTTGGGAGACAAGAAATTTTAAGTCCCAAGTCTAAGAAATTCCCAAAGTCATGCACCAGTGCTTGTGCAGAACCAGAGGAAAAGCAGTCACAAACAGGCATAAATCCAGCTGACAATTACTCTTTGGGAATTGGGAACTGTAACCAAAACACCCTGGAGACAGCAACCGCTGATTCACTGCAGGTCAATGGCCAACTGGGCTGGGATTCAGCACATCTTATCACACACTGTAACTTAGAAGCTGGCTTCATCCAGCAGCTGCAGAGATTGAAGGGTTTTGTTTCCTTGCTGATTGTACAAAGCCTGCACTTTAACAGTTAATCATTAATCTTAAATTGCATAAATGTGTCTCATACTTATCGACTTCTCACTTTTACAGTCTGCAGAGACAAACTTTCAAGAGATGGTATTTTTTTTTTAATCCTGATTGTGTTTTTAATGGATTTTCAAGTACTTTCAGGTTTTGCTCATGACAACTGCTGCAATAAAAAGCCTCACGAACAAAGATGTGTTTTGTGTCTATTCACCTAGCAGAAAATCACTATTACGACACACTTCATTATGAGAGAAATGCTTTCCAGCCTCTCTGAAGAGACAGTCATCCCCAAACTCCCATCAGCCTAATTGTTTTTAAGGTGTTTGTCGTTCACTTTAAACAGCATAAGAGCCAAACATTTACGTCCTCTGCTGAATTTCTCTTTACTGGCCAGCGGGAAGGTTTCTTCCTTCTGCAGCACTGGCAGAGCGAGAGCACTTCTGTAGTCTGAGGCAGGGCTTGCCCTTCCTCACCCAACAGAAAGAATGAAAGAGAAGAAAAGCTCCTTGTATTTGCCAGACATGTTCAAAAAGAGCTCCTCGCACACCCCAATCTGCTTCTTTCATTCCATTTGGCAGAGTCAGGGGTCAGATTTTGGTGGAGAGGAGAAAAGCAGCCGTTAACTGTTCCAGCGCCACAGCAGACTGAGGAGCCAAAGCTGACACTTTCTGTCTTTTCCTTTCCATTCTTTTGGTGTCGGGTCATGCAGTGAACACCAAGAGGTCCTGATGAAGCCTCATGAAAAGGTTATTGTTCAGGCTTCCTTCGTAACATAGCCCAGAAAATAAAAACTTTGGTAATGACCTTAATAAGTGCTTTGTTGCGAAGGCCATGTTTTCACATGGACCACAGCTGCATTTGTACAGCCCCAATGCCATCTCATGCAGCGTTGGAGAATAAATCAAAGAGTAATTAATTTATGCTGAATGCACACTGTAAAATGTTTAGGAAACCATTTCCAAAGAGACAAAAGAAAATTAGTGGCTCCATATCCATTTCGGTCTTTTAATAGACTCTTCAAATATTTACCTGTGGTTTTCTATCCATCACAGAAGTTCAAGGAATAGGATGATTATTGGTAAGGGAGTAGGTGGAGATATTCAGTTAATTCCTCTCTATGTCTTTCTTCTTGACATTGAGAAAACTATTTTTTTATCTGTGTCCTACTTTCCCATCTGGGAGGGACAGACACCACCCTAGCAATCTACAGAGCAGAACACCAGGAACTTAATAGAAGACACAAAAATTGGCAGCTTTATGAAATTCCCTCCTTTCCAAGACTGTTTTAAGTGTAAATCAACTGAAATACTGGTTCGTCATTCAGTGTAAAAGAACATGATCTGTTGAGACAGATGGCTTCTACCACTTCAAAAATTAAAGAGTTGCTGTAGCAAAGTAAGGAACCCCTGAAGCTTTAAAAAAGTGATCTATACCATACCCCTTAGAATGAAAATAATTTAAAAGCTCCAAAGTCCTAGAGGGGAATAAAGGAAAAAAATAGCAAAAGGGAATAATTATTCATTTAAGAAAATGGTGAAATAAATCTTCCGTTTCTGATATTTATATTTATTAAAGTACATTCAGGCACGTGATTTTGAAGGTGTCAACCACAAACACCTGTTTTACGCACGGAGCTTATATCTTTTAAACAGAGAGAGAGATACAAGGTCCCTTGCGACAATGTGCTTTGCTATTGACCTAAAGATGATGACATGCGAGTAGGGAAGAAGAAAATGCTTCAGATGCCAGAGCAATCCCATACATATTTCATATAAAGGCGTGGAGGAGCACCCTTTTAGCCTGTGTATGAACTGCACCAGCACAGGCTGAGTTTACCCTGATGCTGCTCAGGATTCAGGATTTGCTGTACTCACCAGAGATAATAACACTGTTTCATTTTCCCTTCCTATTACAAAGGCTGGGAGAGCTGACATAACAGGAAGGCAACTTTTTTGCCATAACAGCTGGCAGGAGATTTTTATAGACACAAAAACCAATTAAGTGTCCTGATTCTGGGCATGTAAGTCCCCTGGAGCCTTTGTTTAGAAGTGCTTATCTGCTTGCATAGGCACAAGCTTCCACAAATCCATGTACAGGTGTGTGTGTGTATCCAAACAAAGCACCACAGAGTGCACTGAAATGAGCTGTTGCTCTCCTGAGGAAAAATCCAACATGTTATCCCTGTGAAAACAGTACAGGAGAGAGTTTCATAACAGTATTACTTCATCAATAGAAGGCTGGCATTAAATTCAGTTCTAAATCACAGCTTATCCATAAAAAAGTTCACTCTAAAGGTCCAAATTCAGGGAAATTCAGAGAAAGCTTTTTTTTCTAATGTATTGAATGCAGCTGTTTACATTTATAATCTAAAGAAACTTATTTAATTTCTGAAAAAGCAGTACCACATTTTTTCTCTTTCTGAGGACCACTCATTTTAAAAAGGTGCATCATCTAAACATACATACATTCATTCATTCATTCATTCATTCATTCATTCATTCATTCATTCATTCCCATGTTGGTGATTCCATTACTTCCTACATCTGTTCATAAAAGTTTTGTATCTTTCAAAGCATTAATAGCCGTTGCAGCCCAGATTAAATTATTTATATACAACAGGTCATAGTCACACACATAATTTGTTTACAGGAGATACTTTCTTTCCATTCAAAAATACTCAGAGTCTCATGCCACATTTTTTTCTCTTGCTGACCTCATTTCCACAAGCCCAAGCACGTTAGTGATTTTTCTCTCAGACAAGGCCTGGGCTGTGATTCCAATAAAGAGAAGCACAGGTCCCCATGTTGAAAATAAAACATTTTTATTGCTTTCTAAACCTCGGGCATAAACATTCATTGCTTCATCTGACAAAATCCAACCAATAAAGACTGCAAAAAGAGTGAGATTAATAGAAGCAGCTTTCTAGAACATTGCACTACCCTCTAGACACTGGAAGTCTTGAAAATTGCACATCGTAAAGTTTGGCCTGTAGAAGAGCAAGGAGAATACCCTTCTTTCCTCATTTGGGTGTTCAGCCTAAGCAAATCCACACTTCTCTGGAAGCTGCAGGACCTAATACAGGCTGAGTCCCCCAAGTCTGGATTGGATTTGTTGCTAATAATTCATGGGGTGTCCTTGGGAAACTTCCTTCATTTCACAGGTTCCTGTTGCATCAGGCAAGAAGAAATCAGTAGATCATAAAATCACAGAATGGCTTGGGTTGGAACAGACCTTAAAGATCATCTCATGCCAATGCCCCTGCCCTGGGCAGGGATCCTTCCACCAGAACAGGCTGCTCAGAGCCCCATTCAACCCGGCCTTGGACACTCCCAGGGATGGGGCAACCACAGCTTCTCTGGGCAGCTTGTACCAGGGCCTCCCCACCCTTTAGAGTGAAGAATTTCTTCCTAATATCCAATTTAAATCTACCTCTTTCAGCTCCCCATCTTACATTTCGCTGCTCCCCCATCTGACAGAAGTTTAGAGGACTAAATTACAAATTGTCTCTGTTGCTCAACACCTGGGAAGGGGTTCAGTCTCTGCCTGAGGAAACCAGGAGGGGAACATTGTGCTGCTTTTCATGGTAGGGTCTTCAGAAAATTTATATTTCTCATTTAGTTTGTAGCCTGTCTGCAAAAGAGAAGTTCCAGCTGCTAAATATTCCTTACCCAGGAGTTTGAGAAAGCTTTTTCCTCTTGCAGAAAGAGGTGTCTAGTCACTAACCAGGCTGCTTTTAGATACCCCCAAGCCTTCTTTTTTCTCTTTTTCTTCTAGTTACCATCTCCTTAAGAACCTTCTCTTCAGATGATGGATGCCGAATCTAAAATTACCTTTCATTTCATGATGTCAATTGTGAATTCAGGCTTCATGTTGACATTATTGATATCACAACCTGGCACGACACTGGGCCCAGCACCTCTCGCAAAACACAATCATCCAGCTGAGACCTGTTTGGTATATGAATTGGCCTGTGTTCAACCCAGTTAAACTGGTCATGAATTGTGGTCATGAGTAACCACAATGTTCCCTAGATTACCAAGGGATGCAAAGTACAGAGCCTTGAGTGCCACTTTTCCATTGTAACGCCACGAGGGAACGGAATTTTTAAAGGAACTCCTGGCTTACATTTGTTACATTCTCAGTCAAATATTTGTTGGCCAAATATTTTGTATCTTTTCTCATATTTCCCCCTTTGCTGGCAGATTGAGCAGCCTCTGCATAAGTGGGGCAGCCCAACCACCCTTTTAGAACTGACATAACCTCAATCATGGCCATGGTAGGGCAAATAAAAATTCCTCACCAGGGCAGATTAACCCAACCTACATATTGAAGATAATCCATTTCCAAAAGATGTTTCTAGATATCTAAATTTCTATGAATTCTAAACAAATTTCATTATCCTTAGGTTATATGAGCAGATAATTCTGCTATGCTCCAAATATAGATCCAAAATATTTGTCACCCAGGATCTAGAGAAACCCATTGCCCACCTTCATCTTTCCTGATGCACTACTGAAAACCTTATCTCTGGATAGCGATGACCTGTACCAAGAGCTCATGTACAGAAGGAAGTATGAAACTACTTTAAAAGAAACTGTTTTAAAAGAGTGTTCAGCCCAGCGTGGAGAAGCAGTGCCATTTTCTATCCTCATCTGTACATGCTGAATATTTGCCAGCTCTTACTGAAGCAAAATCCTACTTCCCAGCGCCCATCCGGCCCCTCTCCCCCACCATCAGAGGTGAAAATGATTTTTGTGAAGCCGCCTGAACTGATGTTCCAAACTCTTGTCTGAGCAAAATTGTCATGGGAAGCTATCCTGACCGGGGTGTCAGGATGGCTTTTGGGCACCTGGAATGGAAAAACAACACTTAAACATTAATATAGCACAGGATCTTTACTTTCTGCTGTAAAACCTGGCACAAGACTGGAGGAATAGTAGCTGCAACTACATCAGCCATCGAGTTTGGCAGAAAGGAGAGCTTTACCAAGATCTATGAAGTGTTTCAGATCAGGATTTATTTTGGAGGTCTGCTCAGAGGAGGAGGAAAGGGAAGGTGCTCTCCCTTCTGCGGGCGCTGCATGTGAATTTATTGAGAGCTATCATCTAAAGCTGAGGGATTGAGTTCGGCGCGTATGGACACTCTTTGAAAGACTGCCAAAGGCTTCAGAAATAGGAACATAAATTGAAGGTGGACAAAACTGCAATTGAATCTATCTCCAGCAAATATAATTAAGAAAATAACCTAGTGAATGAAAAATACATCGGACTTTTAGAAATCATGTCATTTTCAATAATACAAGAAAAGGGTTGTTAAAGGAAGGAATTCCCAAATTAAAGAGTGATAGAGGAACCACTTTGAAGTAAATAGGCTATCCCAGAGCCAGACTGCTCCTGCCTTACCAGCAACAATAGCAGTATGTGGCAATAAATGTTCACAGTCCCCTGGGCTATAGCACTGCCGTTTGCTCCTGGCACACCTTCAGCTTCTCCCACTTGGTCCTAGTCCTGACAGCCACCCCCTGCTCTGCCTCTGGCTTCTCTATTACAACCTGATATATTTCATAAATTTTCATTTTTCCCTATTCCTCCTTTTCCCCCTTCATTTTCTCTTGCTGTATCTCTATCTGTCTAAAATTGCTGTCCATGCTACTGGGGTGGCATAAGCTTCCAACCAAAGGTATCCTCCTTCCTCACTGTGGAATTATGATAATCTAATAAACCATGAATAAAGAACTGTCTATTTTCCAATCAGTTTCACTCAGAATTCTTCTCCTTTGGAAAATTATCTCTTTGAAAGCACCAGTATGTGAATGACTAGCAGGTATGTGCTCAGTTTGCTGTACTGAATGTAATCGTGTCATGATCATTCATCCTTAGGCAACACTGGCTTCCAGTCTAGGGACAAATTCATCTTTATCCAACATAATGAAGTCCAGGAGAGACTTTGTTTGCATCGAGCACGATATCATTTATGTTTGAAACTTAAAAACCTCAAACAAATCATCATCCGTTATTTGCTACCAAGTGCATGGATACTGTAGCCTTGATTCAGAAAATGAAATAATTGAATCCTAGAACGAGCTGGGTTGGAAGGGACCTTAAAGATCATCAAGTTCCAGTCCTGCCACCTTGGACAGGGACACCTTTCACCAGGTTGCTCAGCCTCCAATCTCTCCTGCCTTGGACACTTCCAGGGATGGGGCCATCTCCCATCACACCCCTGATTACCCTCCATCGGTTACTGACTGGTGCTTATGGAATAACACATCCTGGGGTTTGATTTGTGTCTCTTGCTTGGAATAGTTGAGTGGAGTGTGCTGGTTTTGGCCAAAACCAGCACGGGGGAGATGCCTTTGCTTCACCACGTCATGTCCCTGAGGGATGTGCACTCTCAGTCCTGCCAGTGCAGATGCAGGCTGTGGGTTTAGTGCTTCTCCTGCCATCCATGGCCCACGACCTCACTGACCTGCACAGATCCTCACAGCACTCAGCCTCTGGGCACTTCCTATCCCACTCATTCATTGATCTCACAAATAAGCTCCATTTCAAGTACTTTTTCTATGGCAAGTATATTTTATACTTTATAGAGACCTATTTTTCAGATTCCTCTTTTTGAGCAACCTGGTGTGACCTCATGGCTGTCCCAGCTTTGACTAGAGACCTTCTGGGGTCCTTTCCAACCCCAGTCATCCTATGATCCAAAAATCCTCTCCTCTCCTTTTATTTTTTCCCCACTCCAGCATTTTTAGACTGTTTATGGGTAGAGATACTAAATCTCTTTATTAAAATCAGCAGTCTTTCAACAAGATAACTATATCAGGTTTTTTAATGTAAATTCTCTGTTCCCTTGATTTTAATTCATGGTACAGAAAGGAATTAATTCATGCAAGCAATAAGAAGATGTATTTCATTGAAGAACAGGTAAAATTTTGAGTTTGGACTGCCTGGACCTTTGTTTATCCTACTAAACAAGCTAGTTTAGTATCCTCTTGGCTGTTCCAGCTATGATTTGACTGAAACATGAGCACTGTGTGCATGGTTTACCAGCTGAGGGTCAGGCTGTCAGTGGGGAATGGAGGGGGACTGATCTCCAATGCATCTCAGCCAGGTTATGTCTTTCACAAACCTGTAAATTGGGCCTTTTCCCAACATTCCTCAATCCCTGAAATGTCTGCTGTGCTGTGACTGCAGCCTGCCAGAGCCATCCCGACGTGTCCTGCCTGTCACTCTCCAGCTTGCCACACTACTGAGATAATAGGAGGGGGTAACATCTGCTCCCCTGCATCCTTCCGGGGCTCAAGGAGCAAGATGTGGTGATGAGATTATTGAAAAGAAAGGAAGGAAAAGGGAAAACAATGGTGTAAGGCACATGTTGGGATCTTTTGAGGATTGTGCAGCAGCTGAGGCCCGAGGATCTGGGGGATGAGCCATTTCAGGCAGACACAAACTTTCCCCACCACTTCCCCACCTTACATGAAAGGAAAGGCGGTCGGAGCCAGACCATCTGGACAACTCTGTGGGAGCAGAACCTGCAGAGAGGATTGGGCTGCCTGCGATGCTGAGCTGAGCTGGAAACAAAGAAAAACAACTTGCTCTGCAGACCTTCCTGAGCTCACTCATCAGCAGCCATCAGCTGACTTTATATCAACGAGCACTCACAGCAATTAACCCTTATTATCACTCTCCAAATGGGAAAGAAGATTAAACCGAAGAAGAACAAAATATTATGGGAAGGGTGACATTAAATGAAATCTGTGATAGAGTTTCAGAGCCATTGCCATTGAAACCAAGAGAAATTTGCCACAGAACACACGGCATAGGTGGGAAAGTGCTGTAAGGAGTCATAGCGTCCTACTGTTGTCACAGCACTATACTATATTCACAAAGGGTTTAGCAGTTAAATTTGAAATAGAAATTCATAGAAGAGGCAACCAAACAAGCAGGATAATATGTCTCCAGAAAAAGTAGATACGCAGAGCTTGTCAATTTGTATAAAAATCCCAAGACTGCTTCTTCATTGATCAGATTTCTATTGCTACACAAATCTTCTTCTGTGCAGATTACTGTGAAGCAGTCAAAATTAACTTCAGTTCTTTTATTATTAGACTACAAAATTTCCAACTTTCATAGCTTTCCCAATCATCACTTTCCCTTAGCCCCATTACCCAGTCTTAACTATGTTTTTTTCCTAGGATGATTTCACCATTTTTTTCAGTTTTGAATTACCCAGCAAAAAAACATATGATGGAGAGAAACTGGCAATAGTCGTATAGAGTTATGCTATTTATTCAGGAATGTGTGAACCTATCTCATACTAAATACTGACTAAAAAGAGAAAAAATGGCTTAAAATTTCTGTAAATGTTACCAAATATTTTACCACACTGGTTCCTACATGAAATATATTCTCTCCCACACCCCAATATTTATTGTCTATGAAGACTATTAAGGAAAGATTTATTCTAGTTGACATTAGGCAGTAGTTAAGATAAAAACTGTTGGCTAAGATTAAAAATTACTCTATTTCTAAAAGGACAAAGGACCTTTCCACACAGCTTAATAAATTGTAGAATTTCTGATATACAATTCCTGTATTCAGTTATTTCAAGCAGATGCATGTAAGTAAAGGACTGTTGGTTCCATCAAAAATGTGATGTCTACTTGATGAGACCAGGTCTGTTAATTTTGACTTTTGACATTCAGGCTTTATAAGTTATATCTGTATAATTTTGGGAAATTGCAATTGAATGTGACAACCATCACTGTTTCTCTCTCCTGGATTGCTGCAGAAAGTGGCTGTGTCCACCTATAGCCATCCAAGCAGATATGGAATCTCTTAAGTTAAACAATTAATGGTGGGAAAATTGCTATATAAACAAAAAAAATATTTTTATTACCTCTGGAATGATCAATATAAAAAGGTTTTTAGGTACAGGAAAGCTTTGGAGTTTTAAAACAAAGCGAATGCAGGGGTCAGAAAAAATATCAGAAATAATCTTTAGATTAAATCAACGTCATAAGAATGTATTTCTCAGAGAAAACATTAGTGGCCCATATAAATTATCTTTCCATCTAAAAGACATGTTAAGTTATGATGTAGAGTGGGTCTCTGCTGTTCAATATACTAACAAATAAAAGTTCAGGTATGTGCCATGATAAAGGCAAATTTCTGATGTCTCTGTTTCTAATTAGAAATATAAGAAATGTAGAAGAGATGCAGATAGAACATAAAAGCCTCACCGTGAAGCTGGGCACCGGTACACCTCAAATCTTAATTAGTTTATTGATTAGGTCTATAGAGATGGTGTCCTGTTAACAAAAAGGATATGTTATCCATCCTTTGCCTATTGTAGTGCTGTAGCAATTCCAGCAAGCTTAGCATATAGATTTATACACTTGTCTCTACAGTCCATTTATAAACAAGCAGCTCAGAGGATTTAGCTAACCCCCATCTGGTTACTTGAAAAGCAGAAGTGCAAAAATATCAAAGTAACAGAAATAAAAATAATTTTAACTGGTCTCCATCTGGCAATTTTAATAATGGAAATGCAAAGTTGTAAAATGTGCCAGCTATCCAGGCTTTGTGCAAAAAAGAAAAATTGTGCTTAAAAACGTTTTAAAAGTCAATACAAGTTAGGTAAGAGTTTAGCTGAGGGTCGACTAACTTCAGTATTGCAGAAATCTGGGTCACAGTTTACCCTAGCACAGAAAAAGCATATTTCCTCCTGAGCACTGGGGCTTGCAGCACTTTCTTCTGGGTTGGAGACAGAGGCTGAACAAGGAGATTTCTGAAATACCTCCTTCTGCAACCAAAGATGTGACATTAATTTAAAATTTTAAAACCCTTTTACATTCTGAAAAAGGTTTTCTTTTAATGTTTGGTAGCTGAAAGGGTTAAGATGGCTCAGGAAGGGCCAGATCTTGTGTTCATTTGAAAGAATAAAAGAGAACAAACCCTCACTGACTACTTTTAGTTGAATCTTACAAACCAGATTTGCCCACTCCATTAGGAAACTTGGATGCTGGAATCATCAGTGCTACAACATTTAATATGATATATTTTCAAAGTTAGTCTAAAACCTTTGCACAGCAGGTTTGGAATGATCATGGTTTGCATTTTTCTTCTTCTTTTTCGTTCTTCCCACTTCTCGCTTTTTGTTTTGTTTCATTTTGAATACTTCACAGTGTTTGTATTTTGAAAGCTGGCCTATTTTCCCTCACAAAGCAGATTCAGTTTGTGGTATAAATGCTAAATCAGCATGTGTCAAACTTGTTAAACCTTTTTTATGCCAGGCCTTGAAGGACCTGATAAAATAAAGCTGTAAAGATATACATTTTAATAAAACATTATTCATGCACTGTTAGTCCACAAAATATTCTCATGTACTATATAGAAATGAAAAGCAACATTTCTCTGGCCTAAAGCTAACTTTTTATGACTCCCTTGGTAATTTTTCCTTCTTTAAGACTACTTTATTTATTTATTTTACAATAAGCCTTCAGAAAAGGCGTGGCATTTTTCTCAACACTTTTGCATGTGTTTTTTTTTTTTTTTCCCTGACCTTTTACATTATCTATAGAATAATTTAGTGGGGATGTGGAAATCAGACAGAGTAACTGCTGGAAGCAATATATGCTGATCAAAACCCAGAGAGAGCAGCTCTGTCGAGAACACAACTGCAGTTGTGTGGTTCAGACACTGGCTTGGGAGTCACGAGATCTGGGTTTTCTTCCTTAATCTGCCTGACCTCTCCGAGTGATGCAAGCTCTCTGTTTGCTCGGCAGGAATGATAATATTTACATTCTCCCATTCTTTTGTCTATTTAAATGATAGGTGACTTGAGAATCCTGCTGTCTTTTGTAGTGCTGGTACACGGCGCAGTTATTTCAGCTGATGTTTTCAGGTGTTACCACAAAGTAAAATGCATGAGGGATCCAAGCATCCTGCCCTCATAGTGACTGCACTCCTGCAAGTCTGAGAAAGAAAGCCCTGAGACAAGGAAGACTCCAGTGCTGGCTTGTAGGCAAAGCCAAGCCTTTGTATGCTTAAGTACTGGAGCATGAGGTTTTACAACTCACAGAATCATAGAATGATTACGGTTGAAAGAGATCTTAAATACCACCTGGTTTCAACATTCCAGTAGACCAGGTTGCTTAAGGCCCCATCCAAGCTGGCCATGAACATTTCCAGGGATAAGAAATTCACAACATTTCACAATCTGCAAGCCCTTTAATGTGCTGGAGTGTCTCTGGTGTCCAACACTGGCAGCATCCCGTAGGTTTTCCGAAGACACTCACTGGAAGGCGCACTGTGTTCAATGATGTAGAGTTATCTCTTGCTCTCATTCAAGGCATCTCTTTTGTCGATCTGGTTTTCTTGTCTTTGGATCCTTTTCACAGTTGTGACTCACATTTGTCTGCCTGCCATTCCTTCTATTGTGTCAGCGAACATGAACTCTGTGATGCTTTCCAGGACATCATCAGATTTCCAGGCTTTGGGAATGAACACACCTACAGGACCTCCAAACCCTGATCTCCTGGATGTCCCCTTCCATGACTGGTTTTCCTACAAAGGGCCCTGTGTTAGAAGAGCAGCTACCATAGAGAATTCCAACCCCACTAGACCTAAATTCTTTCCACACTCACTTCTTTGTGAAAATCAGTACAACTTCCATGGATATTTCCTTCCTCTTGTCCCCGATGACCATGCTGTTGCTGACTGAATGACCAATAGTCAAGATTAACGTCTGGATTGATAAAGACTTCTTCAGGAACAAGCAAAAAATTTCTCTTCTAAGGCAGTAACCACCAGTCACTGCGCAAATATCAAGGACTGTAACTGGGTTAACTACAGAACCATAGAGAACCACAAGGATTGCAGGAGATAATTATCTTTAATACAGCGTGACAAAGTATAATTTTCTCTTATTATGCAAAAAATGAGGTGCATGGAGCAAGAGGCAGAACTGCTGTTGGCAATGTAGTTCATCTCCTCCACTGTAGGCACTGGTAGTACAGAGCAGCTTATTCTTTCTTTTTCTCCCCATGCCTGAGAGTATTTTTTCCTGTCTTGAAGGAGTCCCACTGTTCTTCCCTGCCTTCCACACCTGCTCTCTTCTTCTTTGCTGAGCTACAAAGTAAAACAATAAACATTCAAGGCACAAAAATTCACATTGTTTGGCTCTCAGTACTCAGAAACTGACGAACTGAGAAGGGAGGGAAGAACTTTTTCTAACTGGGCCTTGAGTTCCTCCTTCAGCAGACAAACTGCTCAAATATAAAAGTTTAATCCATATATTCTGCCATATTTAGGAGTATTTTGGGCTGAGGATTTCAGTGGGATTCTTGCCAAAAGAGCAGGCAAGCAAGGAGTGCTGGCTGGTTGTGCAAAAGTCGGTAGAAAACAGTCCCAGGGTTTGGGAGGTGGGTTTTGCTGCACTGGCATGCTGGGAGATTAATGCAAGCCACTTAGCATCTCCTTCCTCCCCCCTTGCTGTGCCGTAGGTTCAGGAGGAACAATGACATTTTTCTCCTTTGTGCTGATTTGAAAGCTACTGATGAAAACTGCTACTTAAGGATTAGTTAGTAATGTACAGAGGAAATTCTTGGAGGGGAAAAAAAAAGAACAGTAAATATGCCTTTCAGTCCAAATGTATATGGCTTTTTTTAAGGCAGAAAAAAAGCGCCTTTCTCAGAAAAATGACATTTCCAGAAAAAAAAAATTCACTTCACTATTTTTTTTTTCCTTCCTACTGCAAGAACATGTATGGAAAATTTCTGGCAAGTTCTGAAAACAAATTAATTCCTTGTTTTGCTAAACATATATTTTCATGATGCTTATACAATTCACAAGCAAAGATATTTGTAAAAGGAAGGATGGGTTGATTTACCATATCCCTGGCAGTGAAGCTGTTATTACCTTTGCTGCTGCTCAGAGAAATCTCAACAGGTCATAATGTTCCACTGTGTGTCTTAGACCTGAAGGAGCAAGGGAATTCTCATTCATTTAAAGATACTGCAGTGCTGCCTCCATAAATCCACTCAATGGGACAAGATGTAGGCCTAGCTCGATGAGGCAAAGATAGTGTTTTATACCAGGTTTTCAAGCTTCATTCTAAATAGTAATTGATTTTGTGGGTGTACATCAGATTTTTATGTTCTTCTGGATATCATTGTCTACAATTTCATCCTTTACTTTGCAAAGAGCACCAGTTGACTGGCACCCAGATTACATCCTACGACATCCATCTACTGTGGTTTAGGATCTCGCTGTAATGCAATAAAGCACTTTTATTTCATATAAAGAATGATTTATACTGAAGTTACTGACTTAAGTGTAACACATCTACACTGGGTAATGTTATCACAGCATATATTTCTTCTCTAAGAGTTAACCTACAATCCAACTTGCTTTTGCAATGAATGTTTGCATAATGTAAAACAGCCACTTTGATACTAATAGAAATAAATGGCTGAAAGAACACAAAAAATGGAGAGCTTTTGCTTACTATTTAAATTCTTTCAAATAGCAATGCTGTGTGAAATTCTAATACACTCTCTGCAACAGTCAGACAGTAAAATGGTTCAAAGATTAGAAAATCACTTAAAAATGTAATTAATACAGGAGCACAATTCTCTGTGGTTTGTAAGATATGATGCATTTAGTGTAGCAAATAAAACATAGCATAGGACAGTCATCCACGTGTATTATACTTCTAATCCATTAAAATATGTACATAGATTTACTGTATTTGCCTTACAAACTTTGTATTTTCTGGTCAGGATTTTGAAGAGTGACGTTTAATTTAATTTTACAGCTTCTTTGCTGTCATTGAGTTTTTTTTAGCTAATTTCTTCAGAAAATTCATAGTTTTAAGCTGACAGTAATAAACCTGGAAATTAAGTATGCAAGAATATGTCCTAAAAAAAGTTTATCTTCTTCATGATTTCAAGTATAACAAGTGGAAAGGGACATGAGGATGTTGTCTAGTCCAACATTCTACTCAGTCAAGGTCAGGTTTACTTTTCCATGGACGGTGTCTTGGTTTTGGTGCCTAAATCTTCATCGTGATATTTGGTTAAAGGTTCAAGACTAGAAAAATGCTCTTGCTTTCAGCAGTCAGCTGCATCCTGAGCAAATCTGTGCACTGATGCTTTGAAATGATGGTGTGTTTCCTGAGGGATCTCAGCTTCTGAAGCCATCATTATGTTTCTGTCTGCTTCATGAAAGTTTTGTCATGAGACACTGTTGTTTTGCTCATTTCAGAGGAACTCGATTTTTAAGGATTTCAAAATTGTCAGCACTTCTGAAAGTTTGACAGTTGCCTGAAGTTACTTTGCATAAACACTAAGATGCTCCCACAGTTAATACCCTAAAAACTTCAGGTCAAGGCAAAAAATCTTTTGTGGAAAGTCTAGAGCCACCTGGAACACCCTTTATAAACCTTGTATTTCTACTTTTCATTTCTATGTGGTGGTTTTAATATTTTCCATACCTTTATATCTTATAATCCAGTTTCTGAGTCCAGTAATGAAAAGAAGAATCAAAATTCTGAAAATGGTAGTTTCTACAGTTCTCCTAACTCTTGGACAGGAGTATTGTTAGGAGATCAAGGAAGACACTATGCCACAAAGTAAAAAAAAAAAAAAAAAAAAAAA
>VZTG01008757.1:0-54918 GCA_013397845.1 Melanocharis versteri | reverse complement strand
AAAAAAAAAAAAAAAAATCACACTGCAGACTTTCACAATACCAATAAAGATGAAAGCCTCCATAAACTTCATTGAATCTGAGTCTTCAGACTTTGATGATATTTATTCATGCCAAATAATTCTCCTAAAGAGATTGCCTGGCCAGAGTGATGAACAATATGAAGTAGATAATTGGAAGATTAAGTCTAAAAGCACACTCAGAAGCCTAATTCCTTTTCATTGGACACCATGGAGACTTAAAAGGATAATATTTAAGACAACCGATAAATCAGCAAAGAGGAAGAAAATTAATGATGGGAAAGAAATTAGAAAATAGACGGTGTTTGGGAAACCACAAATAATTATATATTTACAATTGCACTTTGGGACTTAGTATGTCAGTGTTATGAGCGTGGTGGCAAAGTGCTGGGGTGTTAGTAAGGAGTAGAGTTGAAAGGAAGCAGACACAGACTCTACATGGCAGAGTTAGTCCTACATAGGGAAGAGGTGGCTGTGGCACTCAGTGATCAGCAGGACCAATCCAGCTGAGAGATGGAGCTTTGTGCTCACAGCTCCCTGCTGCTTCTGCTGCCCAGAGCTGTAAAAACCCTGGGGAGCCTGGTCAGGCTGAACCTGCTGTGAGCAGGAGCTTGGGTGCATGAGGTCCCTTCCAGCCTGAATTAACACAGGAACCTATCCATGGTCTTGGGACGCTGAGGGAAAACTGCCTTGGCCATCACCGTTTGACACAAGGTTGGAACACACATACGTGAACTGGAAGCCTACTTAGAGCTGCACCCGAAAGAGGAGCAGGAGAGAGGGGGGAAGGCAGACCAAAAGTGGCCTCTTTTATTTTTTCTAACCATTTATGTGCTTTCAGACCTCAATTATAATATGTTCAATCCGACGCTAATTCTGTGTGAGCTGCTGTGGAGTGGGTGAACAATACTTTCCATTAAGGTGTCGGGGTCAATGATATGGATAATTAGCTAGCTCTGTGGTTCAATACATTAATTTTCTCTGAAGTAGTAGTAAAACATATGTTGACTCTTGGCAACCTCAGTGTAGGTGTTGCAACCTTGCAATGGATGTGGATGCAATAACCTGCTTGAGCTTGTCTACTTGAGACGAGGTGTTTTCTTAAGTGATGATGATGAATGCTGCTCTTCTAGGGAGTTAGGGAGTGCCATTAAACCAGCTAATATTTTGCTGCCCTCCCATGCAGAGCTAGTATTGCTAAAGGGCAGCAGTGCTGTCAAATCCTTATAGGCTTGAGCAGGGAATAAAGCAGAGAGAAAACAGGATGAAAAAAGTAGATAAAGGGCCTAAGGTGAATTCAAGCCTAATACACAGAATGTTGTTTTGTTTGCTTGCTTTTTTCCCTTTCTCAGTAAAAGTAGTTCAATAGTTATGGTTTTTTTTTTTTCAGCAGCAGAACCCCCCTCAACTCTCTCCACACTCCTCAGTCACTAACAGAGTTCATTGTCTATCAATAAAAGCATTTCAGATCTCTCTAGACCTGGAGACACCAGGCAAAGTTATTAGTTCTTCTCCAGCTTATTCCAAGGTGCCAGAGTTCAAAATGAAAACGTACAGATTGCTGATAGCCATGCCAGAGCCAGGGAACTGCACAGATCCATCCCTGCATCAGTCTCTGTAACTACACAAACACAAACTAGCACATACAAGGATATCAAATTGAGGATAAACGCCTGTGCAAAGCATTTTTGTCTGTGACAGGCCCTTAGGAACTAAAGGGCAAATTCTCTGCTGATGTAATTAGCACAGTGTTGTTAAACTCCATGGACCTGTACCAGTTTAGAGACACATGAGATTTGACCCCATTACTTTATTTAGTGACACTTATAGTAATTTCAAATTGTCAAGTCTGCACTGCTGTATTCCAACAAGTAACACCTTTAAACTCTGCTAATAACTTTTCCTCATCTAAAAGTTATGCAAGCAATTGTCTTTCTTTTATGATAAAACTTGAACCTTGAAAGCAGATGATTTTTGACTTTACTATCCAGCAGTTTTATATCCCAAAGAACACCAACACAGTTTAGAGACTCTGAGGCACAATTATCCACTTTGTGAGGATGACTGCTGGTGGGAGAAAAACAAGAATCATTTTATTGAGATATGAGACAAATATATTTAGATAGGAAATACAAACAGTGAGGTTTCTCTCCTTGACGCTCTTGGGAGGTGGGAAGATCTTGTTTCTTCATCTTACAAATTCAACAAAACCCAGCAATGTGGTGTTATGTTTTGTGACTTTAGGAGAACAGGTTTGTTCTTTGATGACTTGGAAGACAACATCTGTTATGAGGAATCACTGGTGTCTTGATGCATAAAAGTGTCTTTTTGGCTTGTCTTCATGGTAAAGGCTCCAGGTAGCAACTTGGCTATTTCAGAAGACACAGTGAACTCGTATCTGATGTGGCATAGGCTCATTTGTAGACTCATATCCTGGGCTGCATCAGAAGAAGTGTTACCAGCAGGTCAAGGGAGGGAATTCTCCCCCTCTGCTCTGCTCTCATGAGACCCCACCTGCAGTGCTGCATCCAGCTCTTGGGCTTCCAGCATAGGAAGGACATGGACCCGTTGGAATGAGACCAGAGAAGGCCACAAAGAGGATCACAAGGGTGGAGCACCTCTCCTGTGAAGACAGGCTGAGAGAGCTGGGGCAGTTCAGCCTGCAGAAGAAAAGTCTCTGTGGAGACCTCGCTGTGGCAACTTTGTACATGGGCAGATAGCAACAGGACAAGGGTTTAAACTGAAAGAGGGGAGGGGCAGTTTAGGTGTTAGAATGCAATTCTTTCATGAGAGGGTGGGGAGGCACAAGTTATCCAGAGAAGCTGTGTCTGTCCCATCCCTGGAATTGTTCAAGGCCAGGTTGGACGGGGCTTGGAGCAAAATGATCTAGTGGAAGATGTCCCCTGCCCATGGCTGGGGGGTTGGAGTTAGATGATGTTTTAAGGTCCCTTCCAACCCAAACTGTTCTGTGATTCTATGCATTTCCCTGAGGAGGGGAATGTGCTGCTGTTAGATAAAACCTCTTTCTCCAAAAGAGAGTTGCTTATTTCAAAGAAGCAAACTGGAATGGATCATGAGTCAGCCAGGGAGGAATGGCCCAGTGTAGACTTGGATGGCTAATAATGCAACTGAGGAGAAGAAAACCCTTTAACAGAATACAAAACTCTATTCTACAGAGATCTGAAGCAATCTTATGGAGTTAAAAACGTACTGCCTATTTGTGAGTGCTGCTGTATTGCCCTTCTGATGAACACTGTCCTGTCTCCAAGCCAGACTTCTCTAAATGGCAGGTAACCTAAAAAAATTCCAATTAGAGATATTCTAGGGTTTAATTTCCCTTATTGCTTTGAATGGCACAAATGATGTTCTGTGCTCATGTGATCTTGAATTTTAAGATGAAAAATACTCTGATGTAATAATGAAATATCATTATTTTTGCAAGCTTTTTAATATTCCCCTCTCACCTCCAACTAGTCTGGTCATTCAGTTCCTCTGTAATAAGGAAACAATACAAATTTGAGCTTCTGTACTTCTGCTAAAGCATGGCCCAAATTCATATAATAATACAAGTTAAAATCCAGTAAAATCCTTTGATTTTGCCTAAAAGCATTGTAAAGTGTTAATGTGGACTCCTTTCTTTCATGCTCAGTTTGACCACTGGGCAAGGCTGAAGAGCTGAAGCCCTTCCTGTGTCCTATGCACAGTCACCTAGATCTTAGAATCAGAAAATCTTAGAATATGTTGACTTGGAAGGAACTCATCAGGATAATTAAATCCAACTCCTGACCCTGTGCAGGACACTGCAAGAATCACACCCTTATTAAACTTCATGTGGTTGGTGGTTGCTCATCTCTCTAATTTGTCAAGGTCTCCTAGTTTGCTAGCTAGCCTAGCCAGCACTGTGAATAAGTATTTCAAGATATCCTTGCTCTCATTTTTCTCACATAGTACTGTCAGAAATTCCTCTGAATAAACTTTAACTGGAGAAAACGGCTGTGTCGTCTGCCAGTGTCCTGCTTATCCATTGTGCACATCATTTGCAAATGCATTCAGTTCATGGCTCTGAATGGTGAACCTTTGTGCTCCATTGTGTTAATGCATTGGAGAAATAAGGAAAAAAATATGTGGAAGGAACATCAAGGGGTCATTCTTTCACCCCAGACAGGATCAGCTCTCTCTGAACTATTCTTAACATATGTTTATCTAAACTGCTCTTAAGGTCGTTGGTGGAGGAGATTCGGAATCTTCTCAGGCAACCTGTTTAAGTCCTTAATAGTTTTTACTGCTAAAAAGTTCTTCCAATGTCTCACATAAATATCCCTTTCTGCAATTTAGAGCATATTATTTCTTGTCACATAGAAAATGGGTACCTGTAACAATTCAATGTTTTCCCCTTTTCAGCCACTTTTTATGTATTTGAAGACTACTAATCTTGTCTCTACTTGGTCTTTTCTCTTGAGGAAGCAATCTCAACTCTTTGATTTCTAATAGGCCAAGTTTCTACACCCCTAATCACTCTGCTCTTCCTTTACCTGATGCAAATATTTCTTGAAATGCAAACTGCAGAGGGAACACCACGCTTCAGCTACGACTTCATTCATGCCAAATAGAGCAGAAAGATTATGTCATGTATCTTACAGAGATTATTTCTGCTTGTACATCCCCTAATAGTACTTGGCTTTTCTGCAAAAGTGTCACTTTGCTGATAGTATTTATTTCAGAGATCCTCTCTCGTCTTATTCTCCATCACTGCTCTTTTTCTGCAGAGCCAGATGTTCCCTGAAGTCATCTTAGGTGTTTCAGACCAAATGTGCAAATTGTTGAACTCATTCCGAATTCTCACCCTCACAAGTGGTTGGACCTCTTTTCAGTGACTTGGCACATTCTGTCTGAATAAATACCCTTTATTTTCTTCCATATGGCTGGAGTACAAATTTCCAGCCATTTTCCTGCCCATTTTATACTAGTTAAATCCAGCCAATATTTTCTTTCTTACTATGATAGTGTCAAGCGAAACATTGTCAGACACCTTTCTGAAGCAGACATACAGCATCTACTGCTTCTGACCAATCTACAAACCTGTAACCCTCTCAAAGGAGGAAGTTGGTTTGACAGGATTTCTTTCTGACTGTGTTGGGCCTGGAGTTCATTTCCCCACAGCTGCCCCCACACTCTAGAAAGGTGCTGATAACTCCCCCGTGTTTGGGCACTTCTGGGCAGAGCTGGCACAGCACCAGAGAGGCCTCTCCAACATTCCCCCTTCACCAGCAGCCTGGGGGTGGACAAGATCCTGGGAGGGGACACAGCCAGCACCCTGACCCAAACTGTCCAGAGGAACATTCCATACGACATCTGCTCAGCAGTAAAATCTAAAGCAAAAGGAGGAGGCAGGAAATTCATTATCACGATATTTGTCTCCCAGATGTGCTTCCCAGGAAGTGGCTGGGCTGATGGGAATTGGAGAATAAATCTTTTGTTTTCCTTTGCTTCCAGCCTTTGGTTTTGCTTTATTAAACTGCCTTTATATTGACCCATGAGGGGTCTTTTTCCATCTTATTCCCCCTTCCCCCTTGCATCCTGCTGAGGAGGGGGTGATAAGGAAGTTTGGTGGGCACCTGCATCCAGCCAAGGTGAACTCACCACACTGACAAATCCATGTTGGCTGTCACTCATCTTTTTGTTATCTTCTAGGGGCTTACAAATCGTTTGCTTGGTTATTTGCTCCAGGATTTTTCTACGAATTGAAGTTAAGCTGACAAATCCATCCTCTTTTCCCCTTTTTTAAAGATAGTCTCAATAATTGCACTTTTCCAGTATTCTGGACACCCCCTTCCATAAGCTCTCTCAGATAACCAGTGACAGCTCTGAGATTGTCCCAACAGCTCTTTTTCTCTGACAGTGCTCACCTTGCAGTGTACTTCCTGAGGCTCAGTGGCCATGAACATACATAACTAATACAAGCACTTATCTTAGTATCTGTTTTTCTCATTTGTTCATGCCTTTAATTGCTTTGCACATTTCATTACATCAATCTCTTTAAGGAAGGCAGAAGCAAAAGTGGCAGTAGACACTGTGGCTTGTTTGGGTGTTTCTGTCCATAGATTTCCCACTCAGATTGGCAGCAGAAAAAATCTATTTTTACTCTTCTTGAGTTCTCCAAATTTCGAACAGTTTACTCTCATACTAGATTCTGTCTTTGACCTGGATATTTCTGATTTAGGCTATGATTACTTTGTGTTGTTTTTTTAATAGCCTCCCATGAGGTCTCTGACAAAAGCTTTTGAAAAAAACAAATGGGTTATGTCAGTTGTGTTTTTAGTAATCTGGTGCGATGATGCTATAAACACTCATCTGCCACATTTAAATAAAGAGTTAAGGCATTTCAGGCACTGATATATTTCCATCTGATATCAAAAGGCATTTCTGATCACACAGATCTTCAAACATTTATTTATATTTACTTTTAATAAGCACCATAAAACCTGTTTCAACAAGAAGCAATTTAATTGCATCATTGCATTTGATCAGATGAGCATCCTGTTCATTATAAAGCCTTCCCTATAAATAAACATAGAAAATACAAATTAAACTTCCTCGTTAAAATGCACTCAACTTAACGTCTCAATTCTTTCTTCACATGTTGTGAACTGAATTTTTCTGTGGAATAATGTACACACTGAAATGTTGCGATGCATATTTACATAAAAATCCCACTAATACACTGCCTGACTTGGGATGTGCCCTCATTTCAGCCATCAGCATTACTACACTGATGTAAACCTCTTGCACTCCAGCAAAGCTGATGAGACAGCTGAAAACTGGAAGAGAACATAAAATAAGAGTTCTATTTTGCTTATAAAATAGACATTTTTATTCAGCCCAAGTTTTCCAGGAATATGTCAGTCCAAATTTCCAAATTTTAAGTTATTGCCATTTTTATCCCTGAAGGACTAAATAATTTTTAGCATTCTGGTGCACTTAAACCTTATAAATTGCAAGAGTTTATATTAAAACATTTTGCATTTTCTGCTCTCTAAATTGCATGGATTGTGTAGGAAAGCCCAAAACCCACAAATCTACTGTTTCCAATAGTTGTTAATGATGTGGAGTGAATACAAGAGTGGGACACTAAACTAATCAGTGGTATTGGACATTGGTGAGTAGAAACCACTATATTAGTGCCTAAACTGTGCAGTGATCCATGTCTTCTAATTCTGGGAGATAGTTATGCTAAATTGATTTGAAAATAAGTGGATAGAATCATTATGCCTACATTTATAGCTGAGCTGATGGAAATCAGATGGATTTTAGTTTTGCAATGCACCTCATAAATTGATGCTGAAAATCCCAATAGAGACTTCACTGCCTGCTTTCTGTCCACCCAATAAACTGTGATTATTGGATCCTGATGACATTTGTTCTGAGATATATTAAAATGAATTGACATAAACCTACACAAAAAAGCATGCTGAAGCAAACTGGAGATGGAGGAAGCTGTAGAGCTTTTCATCACTGGCATATGTGGTCCAAGGAAGGATTGCCATGGAGCTATGGATATATACTGAGAAGCACAGTTTCTCAAAAAGCAAACTCAAACCCATGCAGGATTGCCTAGGTTTGCTTCTGGAAAATACATTCCTTTCAAAAAAATAACTTTCAGAACAGAATAAAGCACTGAGAGAGTTCATGAGACAAGCAACAAAATGAGACACAGTAAGGCATAAAGGTGTGCCCTTGGGGCAAACACAAGGCTGCTTTATTTCTGAGACATCAAGAGTCACTGCTCACCAAGTGGAGGTACTGGGAATACCTTACTACAAACTCCTAGGCAATGAATTGAGGGGTTTATCAGGTAATTTCACCCAAATTTCTTGCCACAGAAAAGCCCATATGGTAAAAATAATAAGGACAATAGGTGTAAATAATAAGAGATAATTCATTACAATATATGAGTTTTTCCTCAAGAGTCAGTGCTAAATTTTTACTGCTTGTATCAACTTCCACTTCAGGCTGATGCAATATGCAATATTCAACTCTCGCTATTGAAGAAACATTGATTTAATAAATATTAGAAGTGAGGCTACAGATCCACAGAAATTCAAGGGAACCTTAAACTCCTGAAATAATAAATATCCTACTGGCATCAATGTTACTTAGGAGCTCAGTGCCCTTGGGAAAATGAATTTTTTTTCTCTCAAGAAATATTTTCCTAAATAATACTTTTAAGCTTTTCCTCAATATGTATGGCCAGAAAATAAGAATTTATTGAACTTTAGAACTTCTAATTTAAGCTTTGATTTATTTTAATATAAGCAATAATTAAAAATAAAAGTCTTTCAGGCAAAGAGTTTTTCTGTTTCTTCTAGGCAGCCAACATTCAAGGATCGTGATTGTCAAAGCAGGAGAGAAATCAATCAATACCTCTGAAAGAGGTTTCTTTTAGTAGAAGTGGCTATTAAAATTGTCTATATTCCCCTATATCCAGCTCCTTCTGCTAGAACCTGTGCTACCTGTGGATGATTTAGCAGCTGTACCCTTGCCCAAACTCCTGTGTTTGCTTGGGCAGACACCTGGCAATTCTTGGGTCCATGCAAAGAGCAGTTTCTTGGCCCAGACATCTTCCTGCTACTCCATGTCTCCAGGAACTGTTGGTATTCCTGTGGCACCATTCATATTGAAATTGTTGGGATTCTGTAATTTTGATTCCTGTGGCATCTACAGTGCTGATGCCACATCATGTCTGTCAATTCATTGGCTGGGAAGACAATAAGTTTTCAGCTCTGGAGCTGCTGAATGATGGCAGTGCTGTCCGGCTGTTTACGGTGAGGAACCCCTCTGGTAGGGTGCCTATCAGAAACAACATCGGTATGAACCAACTGCTTTCCAAATTAGCTGAAGTGCTGAGATAATCTGTTCTCTAATCCAATAAAAATATGTATTTTCAACAAGAGGACATTGAGAAACTCTTATTAGTTTAACCACATGCATCAGACAGCGTCTCCCTCGTTAGCAGTTTGGTATAACAGACGTAAAGTCACTGGAACAGAACATGTTTACAGGGTAAATATCTCCCACTTTGAAAATAAATATCTTGGCTTTGGCTCAGCATTTATTTAGCAGTGGGAAACTGCTGTCCTGTGACAGTGTTCCATTTCATTGACATTATCTCCTAATGATGTTATAAGTGGGGACAAGTTAACCTCAGAAGGTTCAGAGGTTCAATTTTCATTAGGATAAGCTTCATGAAACTTTGAAAACTTATGGACTGTTATTCCAACTATGACAGTTTCTTCTATTTTCTGATAAGTGCTTGTCTCTCTTGGTCCTAACCTCCTAAAAATCTCCCCCAGGTAATCTCTCCGTCTCTGTTTCCCACCAGAAGATGTGGCTGGCGTGTCTCTGTGAGATCCTGCGCAGGTTCTGTCTGCTGAGGGCACTACATTTCCTTGACTTTTTCAGTGAAATAAATAAGATCACAAAAGTACTTTCTCTCAATAACCTTCAGTCCGAGGCCACAGCACAGCCATTTCCTGCAGCACACATGGCTGGTGACACACACAGACAGCCCAGGGTTGATGCCTTGGTTTCAGGCATTCAGCATAAACACGTCATTTATGTTCCCTTTGCAACCACAGGAGGAGTCAGCTGATGCTGGAAGAGACTCGAATTTACCTGACCTTGATGGAGCTTCTCTGGAAAGGTTTTGTCCTTGTTCTCACATTTTCTTTACAGTTCAGTTCATCTGCCCCTGCTGTTCTCCAAGAATCATTTCCTTTCCTGTGAGCCTACCTAAGTAGAACCACTTTTCTTTTTTTTTTTTTTTTTAATTTTGGGGTTTTTTTGTTATAGTCAAGGAACATGACAGCCTTGAAACTACCTGCTAGTCTGATATCTATAGACAGCGGATTTCTCCTCCATCCTCTAAGTAATGCCTTAACCTGTGCTTTTCTCCCGTCATGATACCCTTACAGGGTGTGCATACTTTTGTTTTGAAGCAAATTTCAGAAGTTACTTCCCAGCTGCTGTTTTTCCTCTCTTATCTCAAATCTTACTCTTTCAAGCTGCCCGTTTCAAGTCTCTACATCCTAGCTAAGTTTACTCACTCTTATTTTTGTCACAAATTGGAAGTAAATTATGTTTAAGAAAATTATGTTTAAGTAAATTATATTTAAGTTGAGTGTCTCACCTCTTAGGGTCCCAACTAGTGAAATCTTACAATTGATCAGCACTTCTCATCCTGAGCAGCAAATCTGTCAAAGAGTCTCAAACTGGCTACCCTAGCCAGGGGGAGGAAGAATTAAAAATACACAGATCTCTCAGGAAAATTAGCCTACGAAACTGTTCATTTATTTCTCCTAAAAGTTTCTGTCTCACACGGACGTTTCACTCGTTGGGATGCATGCATTAATCAAAATAAACAGCTTGTGGATGGGGCACACCGACACAATAGGTGTACTTAACTCCAATTAAACCGAGCAGTGGGCACTGTAACCTCTCTCCTGCAGCAGCGCATACAAATTACGCGAGGCAGGTTTGCTGCTGACCGTTCAGCACAGCCTGGGCTCTTAACACCAGTCCAGAGACCAGGATCCCCGGTTTGATAGGGAAATCTTAAAGAAAAAAAAGGAAAAGGGGTAAAACTTAATGTTTAAAATCTCCAAATAAGAGTGTGTACCTTCAAAGTCAAACACAGCAAGGGCTGCCTTCTAATCTTTCTGATGCACTCCTATAGATTTATAACACTGTTGCCGAGTCCTGTGATTTAATGTGAGTCATGCAAAAACTGAAAAAAAATTGTCTTTTATTAAAACTATGAATTTTCAGGTCCGTAACACCTTGAAGAGAAGCATGAAAATTTGACTCGAGTGTGTGCTATAAACTCAAAATACAATGAAAATGTGAATCTTATATTTTGTCTTTAAGTCTCATGTTCAATAAGATGCAACAAAAAGAATAATATTATGTCTGTATATAATATATATTTATAATATAATATATGTCCATAAGAATGAAACATTATTGGTCTGGTGTATGAGCTGAGCTTTGTCAAACACTGAGACCATGCCACGGACTGATAATATCCTATTATTTTTATTGAAACAGTAATTTTTTCTATCACCTCACCTCCACCTCTTGTGTTTACTGTGAAATGTGGTCTTCCTCAGCAATAAAGATTCGTATACCTGTGGTTATTTTGCCATTTATATGCAGTTCTATCATCGCTTGTTTTAATCTCTGTTTCAGGGGCTGTTCTGTTTACTACATGGCATTGATTTTTGAATTAAACTCAGCTAAAAGTGTTACTACATCAACTATATCTTTGAATATTTGAATATATTTGTTTGCTTAAACATTTGCTTAGTCAGACAGCTCTGAGGATTTGTTTTTAAGTACAATGTTTGCAATTGACAGATGACTTTTCTCTTGGTGGATTCTAATTGCTTGTAGCCCAGTGGGAAAATGCTATTGTATATATTGATTTTTTTTAACTAAGAAGTCAGTATTTTAAAAAATAAATCAGGAATTAATACTTCATAAACCAGTGTTCAATCTGCAAACCCAGTTGGAAGTAATGGAAGTATAAATTTAAAATGATGCCTGTAAGACTCAGAATTGTTCGATGTGGTGTAACTCCTACCTGTAACACTTCAGACCCAGTGTTATAATGAAATTCTTAGTTGCAATGCCCTGAAGAGCATATGGAGATAGTAATGAAAACAATAAGAACAGTAACAATATGGAAAATACTCTTTTCAATATGGAAAGAATACCAAAGAATTTCCTGTGTCTGCAGGTTTAAACCTGTCCCTTTGGTCCCATCTCACTCTCCAAATGATCTTTAGTAATTAGAGTGTGCTGATTGTGAAGAATATTAAAAAATTATCATTGCACAGGAGAAATTACAGTGTGAAAATAAGGTGATAAGGTGCTTGCAACAGCACGCAGCTCTTTGCCGAGAAACCTTTGCTATTCCTCGTGTTGATATTGCCTTTACAGAGGTCAGCATAACAATAGTTGCTTTGATTTTTTAATACACACACACTGTTCTGTGTAAGTACATATTGATTTCAATAATACTTGAAAATTCTGATCTTAATCAAGAGCATGCAACAGAAACAGTACAAATGACCCAGCAGTAACTAGATAAATAAAGCTTATTTCTCTCTGCTGTCTCAAAAATCCACATATGCGTTTCACCCCCCAATTTCAGAAACACAGAAAACAGAGAAAGTTCCAAACAAAAATTTGCATCAAATAACAAGACAGAACACATTTAGATTCTATGTGGAAATATGCTGGAGAAAACAAACACTGTTGTCTCTGCTTCAAAAACCAACAGCTTGATTTTCCTATAAACACTAATCACATACATATTAGGTTATTATATTGGAAGCAGAGACTCCTGAAATAGTTTATCTTGGTTGCACATTTCCTTACTTAAATAGGAACCATTCCTTTTAGGCTAACCAGAGTTGGAAATGTCAGATTCCTTTTGAGTTTTGAGAGTTTTTATAGGGTAGTGGGGGGGCATAAGAAACATACCGAAAGCTCACAGTCACTAGCAAATCTTGGGACCTATATCACACAGACAAACCATATTCTTAATCTCTCGCTGTTCCATAAAAGGAAGGAGAAATACTTAGTTTTTCCTGAGTTTTTTTATCTACTGCAGAAAATACGCTTAAGACTGCTACAGGTATTCAGGGAAAGGATGCCTGTCATTTCTGGAGGTTTCAGTGCCAGCCTGCAGTTTTTAACAAAGGGATATGGCACCTTTCACAGACCCTGAGTCTAAATAGGAATAAAAAGGGATTTAGTGACTCTGGGCCCCATAGCAACCGATGCTGAACAGCTTCCTGCTATATTGGGCAGCACACCTGACACCTTCACCAATTCTAGCCTAACTAATGATGGATGAAGAGACAGGCAGGTGACAATGCCATCCTCTTTCACTCTATCACAGGGGCTACGAAGCAACTCTCATGCACAGGCAAACCTTCTGACTCATGCTCCCATTGCCTGTTTGCATTTCTGTTCCACACAAGTCAGATTGGTTTTATTGCATCAAAGTTACTCCGATTGAACATTCTGCTGAAGAAACAGCAGCTGTTTCAGATCTGAAATAAGAAAAGGTGCAAAGACTTAAAGTGGAAAGGTCCACTGGAGGAATGAAAGCTGAACACAGCAGGAAAAAATCACTTCAATTTGAATTTATCATGAGTGATTGCCACTTTCAATGACTATATTTGCCCTGTTTACATTTTATCCAAATGCTTTGCCTCATGTTTTAAGGCTCTGAGCATCACTAAAATCAATGAGAATGAAGGTGTTGGAGAGAAATTTTTACAGGGCATGTAGTGACAGAACAAGGGAGAATGGCTTCAAACTGAAAGAGGGTGTGTTTAGATTAGATCAGGAAGGAATTATTCATCATGAGGGTGGTGAAACACTGGAACAGGTTGCTCAGAGAAGTGGTGGATGCACCATCCCTGCGAGTGTTCAAGGCCAGGCTGGATGGGGCTCTGAGAATCCTGGTTTAGTGGAAGGTGTCCCTGCCCATCTGGGTGATTTGGAGGTCTCTTCCAACCCAAGCCATTCTATGATTATTCTGTGATGATGATGACGTTAGGGACGCTATTAACTTCCTGCAGGATCAGCTCTTGGGGCTGAGATAATAGCAAAGGAAAAACGCTTTTAGCTTTATCATGTTGCTGACAATGTACTGGAGGTGCAGCTACCATTAATTTCTCCCTGAAACATTGTTTCCTCCTCTACCAGTGGGATTTTTAATCTTTATCTGAGCCATATTTAGTGAGAGGCAAGACTCATCCTGGATCACTGTAGTACAAGTCATAATCACCTATGATTCCTTGAGCAGAACATTTTGCATTTGCAGGTGAGTCATTACTGCATTAAGTTCACATCCAAAAGTGAAGCTCATGATGAAAAATCCCTTGTGCCAGGCACACACACTAAAATAGAGCCTTTTCACTTAAGTGTACAACTTGTGTGGGTAAGACATCAGACCTAGGAGAAAAATATGTGAATTTAATATTGGATGAATTCCACTTTGTGCTGATGGCAGATTTTTGGGTGGGGATTGTCTTCTTCAATCCAGCAAGGCCACCCTTTTTTCCTTATCTTAATGTGGCTTGAGAAAAACTTGAACATTATCTTAGGTAACTAAACTGCACAGAAGGAAGATATGTTGCTCTTGCAGTGACAATTAAACTCTTTCTACAAACATGTTGTTCCCTGTCCAATGTTAAGCCAGTTTTAGGCTCTTTGAAATCCACAGTCCCATTTTTCATTGACTTTTTCCTACATTTAATGCCAGTCTATTCAAAGTCTACCGTATCAAACCAGCTTCACTTAACATGTTATAGAACAGATAAATAGCTTAGATTTTTGTTCCACAACCAACAGACATATTTTAATGTAAAGCTTCCTTCATTAAATACCTTTATAAACTTATGGAAAATAGAGCTGCTAAATCTCCAAGCCTGTCTCTAAAATCTCACTGCCAGATGCATTAACTTAAACAAACCCAGCAACAGCAGTTTTATATTTATTTTCCATTTCCAAATCAACTTTCAGAAATTAAAGCATCTACCGTTTGACAGTGCATTTAAAGACTTTTAAAGGCAGACTCTAAAAATGACTCCCAGTTTGACCTGAACAGAGATACTGGGATTTAGAGAGTGCAATTGATGGGATTAGTACTTCTCTCTAGCTATCCATGTTAAGACAATTAAAACAGGAAACAGTGAAAATAGGGTAAGGTAGAAGATCCAGGGAATAACCTCTTAGGCTGAGCTATAAATTATCTAACATTTTCTCTGCTATATGTTTTTCTATCCACATCTTTTCTGAACAAAAGGGTAGACATAACCAACAGGCAGTTCAGTCATTTGTACCCTAAGCTATAACACACCACAGTTAGAATGCAAATGGCACTCTTAGGGTACAAGAAGTGTGTGCAGGTAACAGAAAAGCAAAATTAAAGGAGAGTTTTGCTGACTGGAAGGTGAGATCTGTTAGAGTCTCAAGAGCTTCCTCAGGGAGCTGGTGGGAGCTCTGTAGCTTTGGTCATTTAAATCAGAACGAACATTTTAACAGAGAATGTACTTCAGGGAGCCATCAGTGATATTTAAGGCATCATTTGCAATACATCTAATACACCAGGATTTTGTAAAGCCAGTGTAAAGTAGTGTGTGAGAGAAACTAAGGAAGAAACATCTGGAAACAAGATTATACAGGTCCCATTTCAGCACTGAAAAATCGTGCCCCCCTCTTCCTTCCAATAAATTTACAAGGCTGTCCTATAACTATAAGGCTACTTTAGCCCTTGGGGATGTGCCTGCAATTCCTTGTGCTGGCCCAGACCTCACCAGTGAAGGGTCCTGGTACAGCAGCAGCAAAGCTTCCATGTACTCTGGCAAAAATATAAACAAGTCACGTATTTGACTCTGGAGGCTGGTCATGGGCTAATACAGAGAGTTGTAAATCTCATCATTTCTTTCGTGCCTTCCTCCTCATTGTAGTAGAAATGTGCTGAAATGTGTTCACTGCCTTACACCTCTGGAGAGGCCCTGATATTCCTTTGGGATGAAAAAGGACCCAAATTTTGGAGGTAACCAAAACTGAGTGACCCCTGCAATGCCTGGACAAATCACATTCAAAGTCCACAGGGTTTGTTTTTTTTTCACTGAAAGCTGAATTTTGCTGCAAAGTTTTATTTTTTTTTTCCCAAAACAAATAGTCCTCTCTAAAAGAGAGCAAGAGAAACCCGAAAGCCTGGGAAGGATGTCATTGAGGTAAATCTGTGTACGGTTTAATTTGTTTTTAAAATAACCCAATGAGGCATATTCCATGTACGGGACTTCACGCGTTAGGAACAGTCCTACTGGAACCAACAGCACGACCCCCAGCATCCTGTGCCATTGGCAACTCCTGTAGGAAGGGGACTGGGAGTAGGATCTCTCTTTCCTTGGAGATCACACGCTTTGGAACTGCTCAAGCAGTATCAGAATCTTCTGCCTGTAATACCTTAATCGTTTCCATAGAAAACACTTAATATACATTAAGATATCACATGAAGGATGAAGCCTTTAGATAACCAATAAATAATGGGGAGTTAATAGCTCTTGCCACTCTGGTTTCCTGGGACTAAGGCTGAAGGAGAGAAAAATGGACCAAGAAGCTATTATCAGATTTTGCATATTTTATGCTTGAAAACCTTTTAATTTTAGATTTCAAAATAGTGTAGCATTTATAAATACAATCAGCAGAATATGCAGAAGATACACTATTCAAAAGAAGAAATAAAATAAGTTCCTTTGAGAAACATGTCATTATTACTCTAAGGCAAATTAATTTTATTAATATCAGATGAGAGCAAGGTTACAATTTCTTGGTTTTCTTTGGGAACAGTCGTGTTGCTAAAACACCACAGAGAAATCTCCGGTGTGGAAGAAGCTTATTTTGGCTTTCCAGATTCACATCCCTGACAGAAGTTAGGTGACTCAGAGACTTTAATCAATCAGTGTGAGCTTTCTCACAGTTCCCATGGTTGCGGGATGTGGGAACCACCACGGAGTTCAAGTACTTCCTATTCATGAGAATTCCAACTCAGGCATGGCTACAAACCCAACAGCTGCCCAAGGACTGTCTGCGAAATCCAAACGCCCTCTCACAAAAGGCAGCAGATGTAATTGGAGCCCAGTGTGAAAAGGGTGACTTATTCACCGCTGCCTTTTGTCTGCAGTGTTTGGAGTCAAAGGCATGACCAAGGAAGATGTCCCACAGAGGCCAGCTGTCTGGATTCATGCCAAAAATTTACATTTGCTTGTGCTGCTTATGGGAGAAAGGGCCCGTATAACCTGTTATGCAAAATGCACAGCACAAAGAGAGCTCATCAGAAAACAATTTATCCTGCCTTGAGGGAAAAAAAAATATAATAGCAGTTATTATTTATGAAGTGTTAATAAATATTTTTGAAAGGTTTCTATATTTTCCAGGTTATGATTGCAAAGCTTAAAAATCTATTGTCTAATTTTTTTTCCCCCAGCTCAAACCTGCAAATTTTACCTAATAGGGACATTCCGTTTCACAGGAAGGAGCTTTCCGTCAAAAGAGAGTTTGAAAAAAAAAATTTAACTGCTCTAATTAAACTCCACCAGGAATTATTCTAAATGTCTTATAGCTGCAGAAAATTACATTAATGAACACTTGGATGCTGTAGTCCTTCTCAAACACCCTCATATGCCCTCAGTGAAATAAGAGGAAGTTTTTATTCTGTCACTTATGCCTATGAACGTCTACAAAACTAATTATCTGACAGTGAAACAATGCCATGAAAATGCAATTAAAAATCTGTGCTAGTTGCTGGACTTCTTTGGCCAGACGTTAAAAACATTCTGACTCCAACTAAAGGACAAACTGGTCTCCATTATCCAGTGGCCAGTACCTGGAGATGGAAATGGGATACAATACCAGGACAGCACCCAGACCCCAATGTTTAGTGTTTCACTGAGCCTAATGTGATGTCTTGTGTTTTATACATCTTGAAAAATATATTTTATTTCTAATTGGATGGCATGATAGCAGGTACAGAATCATGGAATGGTTGAGGCTGGAAGGGACCCCTGGAGGTCATCTTGTCCTACCCCCTGCTCAAGAACGGCCACTTGGAGACATTTGGTTCCACCCTCTATTTGCTTTGTTTTTGTGCTTGAATTTGGACAGGAACAGCTTGTTCATCCATGCAGGGCTCCTGGCATTTCTGCCTGCCTTTGTATCGATGGCATGGAACCCTCTTTAACTTGGATGAGGTGGTCCTTCAATATGAACCAGATTTCTTGGGCCCTGCTTCCTTCTAAGGCCTCATCTCCTGCGACTCTTTTGAGCAGATCTCTGAAGATGCTGAAGTCTGTTCTCACAAAATCCATGACTGTGAGCTTGCTTTTCACCCTCCTTTCTGTTCCCAAGTTCCTGAACTCCAACCAAGGCTGCCTTTGACTTTCAGATGCCCAAGAAGCCCCTCATTGTTGGTGCTTATGAGGTCCAGCAGAAGTCCGCTCAGCTTCTTGCTTGGAGGATTTTATCATCAGTGTAATCCAGGAACCTCCTGGATTGTTTATACCTCTTGTGTCACCTCCCAGAGACAACTTCTCAACTTATATTTTCTCTGAATTAGGGCTATCAGATTCTGTCAGTTCTGAGGATATTTCCGTGCTAGGCAGAATCTTTCTGTAGGAAAGCTGTCAGAATGGGGGTCATGGCCCTTGCAGAAGTTTTTTGTCTCAGTTTTGTAAAAGGAGTACACTGACAGTTTGGGAAAGGGCACAGTAGGACCAACCTCAATTAGCAAGTACAAAAAGTAGTCTAAGGTGGGTAACACAGGAGGGATGCTATTTTTGGTCAGTTCGGTAAACAAGGTAATTTTGTCATCATCCAAAGAATTGTAGATAATTTTCTGTTTGTGCAGATAAATGGAACATTTAGAAAGTTCAAGGTGAATACCCAATGCTTTTTTTTTTTTGAGACATCTTAGAGAAAAAGTGAACATCCTAATTTTGTCTAGAGAAGAGCAAAAGCGATTAAATATAACTCCAGCACGATTCTGGGCATGAAGTTATGTCAAACTCACAAATAGCCCTGCTAGGAGTAAGCAGGGACCCCTAGGCAAGCCCAGGTTAAATCAGAGCGTGATTCAGATTCAGAAAACTTGTCACCTCTACTGTGACTCTCTAGTGGTTCAAAAAATTAATTAGAGAGGGGAAAGAAGGCTGATGATTTTCAGAAAGTAGGTGTTTCGCAGCAGTCCTGATTTCCAGCCTGTTGGACTTGGGTGTGGAAAACAAGACATTCAGTCAAGTGCTGTTATGTAAGTGCAGCTCTCAGACAGCACTCCATATACAGTATAAATTCTGCAGGCAGAGTGTTTTAAGCACTTGGAAACTGCAGAAGATGGATATGGACTCTTTCTAAATCCATATGCCTTTGGAAGCAGAAATAAAAAGAAAGTATCAGTGTAAGTAACATTAAGAGGCGAGAGGCAAGGTTTATAGGGAGAGGTAATATCTTTTATTAGAATAACTGATAGTGTCAGAAAAAAACAATCTTTCCAGAACAAAAGCCCTTTAAATCTTGTCTGGTTTTTTCACTTCTATTAGTTTGTTTCAGAAAAGACATTACTTCTTCCTACAAGTCCCATCTCTCTTCTATGCTCAGGCAATCACTTAGAAGAAGGTGTTTCCTTTGGTTTAAATGTTTCTGAATACTCAAAGCTGTTTCCTGCTCAGTGAGTAAGTGTTTACACTTAGAGTAGTCGGTACATGGAGGGTTGTCATTTGAATAGGGCTGAGTTCTGCCCTTTAAAGGGCAATGGGGAAAAAAAAGGATGAAAATGAATTTAAAAAACCTCGGGTTTTTAGCACTAAAAACCATCTGCATCAAGGCAAACAATGATTTTCACATAGCTTTACTCATCTTTGGAATCTTCGGATTGTAAAGGTTAGAAAAGGCTTCTAAGATCACCAGGTCCAACCCCTGCGGCAGCTCTGCCAAGCCCACTGCTAAACTGTGGCCAAATGCCATATCTACAGATTTTAGAAAGGTCTCCAGGGATGGTGACTCCACCACTTCACTGGGCAGCCTGTGCCAGGGCTTGGCAACCCTTGTTGTGAATAAATCCGTGCTAGTATTAAATTTAAACCTCCTCTGGCACAGCTTGAGGCCATTTCTTCTCTACTATCGCTTGCTACTTGAGAGCACAGCTCGGTGCCCACCTGGCTGCACCCCCCATTCAGGGAGTTCTAGAGGGCAATAAGGTCTCCCCTGAGCCTCCTTTTCTCCAGGCTGAGCCCCCCCAGCTCCCCCAGCTGCTCCCCACAGGATTTGTGCTCCAGACCCTTCCCCAGCTCTGTTGCCCTTCTTGGACACACTCCAGCACCTCAATGTCTTGTAGGTGAGGGGCCAAAACTGAATGTGGGATTCGAGGTGTGGCTCCTCAAGACTGAGGACAGGAGCTCAATCACTGCCCTGGTCCTGCTGGCCACACTTTTCTTTGAGACAAGGCAGGCACAGGAAGGTACTGCTCCTCATGAGAGAAGGAACAAGAAACTAACGCTGAGTATCTTTCACCCAGTGAAACCCAAAGCATTTTGTAGAGATTAATTAATCAAATTCTGATGTCTGTCACAGGTTTACAAGTGTTTTGCAAGTGACACCATGGTAACAGAAACCCATATTTCAGAGAATGTTGTGCAAGAGCAACAGAGTACACAAGAGCATATTCTCCTACTCATATGGATGGATCCATTTTCCTAAGTTGTGGGGAACATAAAATCAAATTTCTCATAAGAAATGAGAAATTTTCATGTTAGTATTCTTCATGCATTTATTTTTGTTAACTTTTTAACTGACTGTCATGTTTCTTAAGGTTGGGTTACAGTATCAAGGCTGGCTGAAAAGCTACCAATTGATGGTCACTGTGGTTGGCACACATTTCACTTACCTTCTCATATTTATCTAGCAGATGTCCATATCTGAGCTATCACCATGGCCTCTCTCCAGAGTTAATGATGAAGAACAGGTATTTTTAGGCTGTAGCTAAAATGAATCTATTCTAAAGATTTATTTTCAGAAGAGTTAAACTGTGGCTGAGAAGCATATTTTTCTTTGTATTCTATAGGGGTGGCAAAGAGTGGGGATGAACAGCTGAGATGCTTTCTATACACTGTAGATGCCTACACTGATCAGATGAAACCCATCTTCTACTGCCAAGCTATATCAGCCCATCAAGGGATGATTTCTTCTTTACAGCTCAATCCCTTTTCATCTGCTCTGTCTGTGGTATTCAAATGTTTTATGCACACTATGTCATCCCTCTGAAAACCTCATGAATGTTATCTTTTATTTATGCCTTCAGAATTGCTGTTGATTATATTATGGCGATGTCTTGAAGGCTTAAACAAGATCAGGGCCATCTCTGCTAGCCACAGTCCAAGCAGAGTGGCTGCATGAAAGGCAGACACCCAGTACTTCTGAGCTTGAGATACGTCCCCTTTTCACACTCTGACAAGATCTAAATTTGCATGGAAACTCCTCCCCGCAGCTGCTGCCCCGGGTTCTGTAGAAAGGAGAGTTTGTGGCACAGCATGGCCTGGCCAGGACCCCGGAGCTCAATCACTGCCCTAACAACCTTGGTCTGCCACAACACAGTTGTGCACAGCAGCTCTGATGTGGCGGGGAATGAGACTCTGCCCAAGAGGGAAAATGAGCTAAAAGATCGGATTATGTCACCCTGCTGCTTATGAATGGGGGGAGATGAGGCACAGAGAGACTGATCACCCCACAAAGTTGTTAGAGGGGTCTGAAACAGAAGTCATCTTTTAACCTGCAAGACATTCTTCTTTGATCATACATACATTTTATTGTTTAGTCTTAAACACCTTGCCCACAACCACAGAGCAGCTGCGAGACAAAGCTATAACCCAGGAATTATGATACGGAGTTTTAGCTGAGACTCGAGTTATAAAATCTGCAAACCTGTGGGAAAAGGATCTAAAACATATTGAATGCATTCAATTCCTGCATTTGCTTTGAGAACTGTAAATGGGAAAAAAATACTCCAGTAAGTTTCTTTAAAAAATAACAGAAAAAGCCTATTCCTTTAAAACATGTGGTGGTATATTAAAACGTGGAGTTCAGAACTGTAGCATGATGTATAGTGCACAGACATGAATGACTCTTGATATTTGATTGTTTTATTACTTCCATCTGAGCTAACCTTCATTACTTGGATTTTACAAATTTAAGGACTTGCCAGTATGCTTGCCAGTTAAATAAAGGGCACATCTAAGGTCTCCGAACATCTGGTCCAAATACTTAATCATCTTGTTGCATGAAGGCTGGTATTTTTATCTCGTACCCTGATTGGGTCTGCATAATTTTTTTTCACAAATTGGTATTTAAACCTCAAAACCTTTAGCTAACTACATCTGTCATTGATATTTTATTGTTTAATTTCTTTTTATAGAGCCAAATTACATCTCTCCCACATACAGCTTGCACTTTACATGTCTAATTTGTCGACATGTTCTATAATGATAATTTCATTGATTTAGAAAGTGACATTATGAGCAACATATGTTCAGTTTAGCAGTAAACCTTGTTAAAGCAATAATGTTCCATTCTTCCCCCCACTCTCCCCAAATTCAAATATAACCCACATTAGGAGGCAGCTGAGTCATTTAACTGCTTTGATTCTTGTAAATATAGAAACCTGCTAGTTGTTTAGCTTTACACTTTGGCTGCATATATTTCCTACTTTGGGTTGCTAGGAAAGGACAGTGCAGAGATTAATTGTGCTACAGTACTTGGTCTAAAAGCACAATATGTGTTCATTTCCTCTGGAAAAGACTCTTGGAAGGCAAAATTTCTCCCTTGGAAAAAAACAAAACCAAAACCAAAAAACCCCACAAACAACCAGGACATGCACATAAAAAGGATATAATCGAGGAACATCAATTCATAGACAATAATGAGAAGATGCCCTATTACTTTCTCCCAATTATCCTTAATATAATCATCAAGAAACAGACCTATTTTCATATTACTTGGGAAACAGCTAAGTAATAAAAAGGAATTATTTTTATAGACTCTAGAGCTAGTTGAATGCTCTGCCATCTGTACTGGTGTAGGGTCTTTCCCCAAAGTGTTTAAAAACTGACTACATTTTGATCTGTTAGAGCAGAGTTTAGCAATTTCGGGATTAGGCTGAAACTTCATGCTGGAATCTCAGCTCAGTTTTTGCAAAGACACTTTACAAATACTTTACAAATTACTACAAAATCCACTGAAGCCTATAATGCAATTAGCTAAAAAAGGCACAGGTCTCTTCTGAGGAATGTGAAGAAAGGGAATAATAATACACAGGATGTTACACCTTGTTTCAATTTTGAAAAGGAAATCCACATTAAAAATAGCCAGAGAAAACAATTATTACAGTGTAGTAGCCCAAGAAGAGGTCTGAGTCAGGAGACTTGTCAACAGAGATGTTATCCCCACGTTGAGAACACTCTTGACTTCTGCAGATCACTTTTACCCACAGGTCAAGTGTCAGGAATGGATGACAAGAGCCCTTTTCCTCTCTTGGCTGTCCCACTGTCTCTGTCTCAGGTACAAAAAAAGTCACAACAAAAAAAAATGTCTCTGTTCATTTTCTATACACAAATTCCCTTCAAGGGATTTTGTAAGGATCAATTTCAGAATATACTTTAGAGGTGAAAATCTCTTTACTTATTTATGAAAGCTTTTGCTGTGTGACTGTATTTTTCACTCTAAGTGGGTTGTTATTAAGTGAAACAGGCATGACTATGCTTCATTCACCATCTGGACTAACACTGTAAGTTCTCTTCTAAGATTTTCAAATCTTTTCACATCACATTTGAATGGATTAATAACACATATACTGGGGGGAATATTTCTCTAGATGTGGTTTTTGAAACTTTATTCTTGCTACTGAATTTTCAAATACATGAGATCATTGCACCTTGAAGTTTCATTTTTTCCTTTTTCATTCACTGTTTTTCTGTTTTTTTTCCTGTCTTTTTGCTTGTCTCCACCCTCCATCCCTCCCATTAAATAGAAGGTTTCTAAAGAAATGTGGGTTTTTTTTCCCTCTAGAGGAAAGAGTGCCAACTAATATGTATGCATATTAGTTGCACTAACATACCTGTTTCTATCAAGAGCAATCTACAAATTCTAGAAAAAATCACACATTTCTTTTCACAATTTCTCTGAAAAGAAGGATTTTGTCAGGAGATTTTTGTCAGAATGAAGGTAACGAAACATTTCTCCACTGAAAAGAAGTGACTTTCATTATATAAATATTAGGGGAAAAAAGTGTTTTTACTTTATGGTAGTTAAAACAAAGCAAAAATCTCAGAGGAGATAAGGCAGCCAGTGATTTTCACACTGAATATGTCAGGTTGCTAACTTGCATGGAGATGGATGAACAGCCTTGCCCTTCATAAATTCATCTCAAATTAGTTGCCACATGCTAGCAGCTTTGGGTGAAGCATCTCTCTTTTTCCTAAGTAAAACTGATGCCTTTGAGAGCAGAACATTTCCCTCTCAGTTTACTTAATTTAGGAAAAAAGAATAAAGTGATTTATTTGAAAGAGGAAACTATTTCTATCTCTCTGCATTCCTATATGTTTTAAATGTTAGTCCCCAATAAGCAGGGTTAAGTCTTGCCCTGAGGCACAGTATGGTACAGGATTAGCAGCATGTTTACATCTGAAATGCTTGTAACTTTTCGGATGCATTGTTCTTTTTTATCAGTGCTCTTGGCATTTTTCTCACACCCTATCACACAAGACGTTGAAGTCACATTGGCTTCCTTATGTTAGCATTTATATTCTCCCATTAACATAGAACCAATACTTCTTTATTAAGAAAGTGCTAGAACACAAATTTCTACCTGGTTAAAAACTGATGATTTAATTAATGTATCTGAATGAGTCAAACACAAGAGAGATAAATACTTATTAGTTATCATATATGATGATGTTTATGACAGAGTGAGGACACTGTGATTTCATAGATGTGTAGAATAACCTGATTTGGAAACGACCCACAGGGATCATCAGTCCAACTCCTGGCCCTGCACAGGACACCCCAAGAGTCACACCATGTGAGTGTTGTTCAAATGTTTCTTGAGCTCTGTCAGGCTCAGTGCTGTGACCACTTCCCTGCAGAGCCCAACCACCCTGTGGGTGAAGAACCTTTTCCTGATATCCAACCTAAATCTCCCTGAGAGATCAGTGTCCGGCCCTCCTCTTCCCCACACAAGGAAGTTGTAACTGCAGTAAGGTGTCCCCTCAGTCTGCTCTTCTCCAGGCTGAACAGACCAAGTGACCTCAGCCCCTCCTCCTATGACTTCTTCTCAAGGCCCTTCACCGCCTTCATGGCCTCCCTTGGGACATTTTCTAGTACCCTTATATCCTACTCATCTTGATTTAATGGACAGCAATCTACAGTGATGCAGAAAAGCAAACCTATGGAATCACATCGGGAAAATTGCTTCAATTTTTTATTTTGAATCCTATATTGTACCATTTAACAATGCTTTGGGATTTGTGGGCATTCTTCTGCAGGACTCTCTTTAACCAGAGTTCTGCAAGTCTCCCATGTAATCTCACATGCTGGCTCGTATTGCTTGTCTAAGGCAAATGAAAAATCCTTTCTTCTGGTTTCAGCTTGAAGATCAAAAAAACTGTGAAAGCATGTTATTTTAAGAGCGTGTCATTTTTTGAAGGCATTGTGTCAAACACTGTAATCCGTCTGGGGTGCACAAAACCCTCCTGGAAAATCCCAGGTTTGTACAGCAGACCAAACACTGCAGCAGGAGAGAGATTAACACTGGCTGTAGCAAAGCCTTTCACCCTGAGACAACTGATTAAAACCTTGGCTTGATAATGAACAGGATACATTTTCACCTGAAACCTGTCAATGGGTTCTGTGTAAAATAAGTTGAATGCACTCAACAGGAGTTTTAGCAGACAGTTTGTCCCATTTCAAAAATATCACGGTCTAAAGAGAAAAGCAAATGGATCTAGATTCTGAGTTGTTTTCCACGCAAAGATGTGATTTAGTATTTCAGGCTTGAAGAAAAGAGTTTGAGACAACAGCTCAGCACCCAACTCTATATGTGTGTGGGCACTTTGTGAATTATCAGGAACTTTTGCAGCCATGAGGATCTGGAGACATAAATGAGACAAGGCATATGGAGAGTGGCAATCTTTGTTTTGGTCAACTGAAGTATTTCTGCTCACCTTTGGCTTTAGCAACTCTCTGGAGTAACCTTACCATTGTAAATACACTAAATCTTCTCACAGATTTATGTTTTATCAAGCATAAGGTCAGCTATATATATGAATGTTCACATTCAAATAAAACAGCTGAAGGCNAGTTCAGTGGCATCCAGAGTTTCCTCTGCCACCTTCCTCCAAGCTGGCAAGCATTTTTTTTTTTTTTTTTTTTTTATGGGGTTTGTTACTAAACACTCAACTTTTTCCAGAATATTATGGCCACTGCTTCTCTTATCCTGAGGAGATAATAGCACTTCCTCTTTTTCAAGTGCTAGATTCCAAACTCATAAACCCCATTGTCACTCAGTGGAACCTCTTGTTTAAAACTCTTCCATGAAATACAGAAAAATATTTAACTGGCTTACCCTTTATTTGCTGAAGTTGTCTAATAACAACAAAATAGCTAGTTGTTACCCTTTGAAGAATATTGCTTCAGCTGTCCATCACAGATCTTCAAAGACTCATATGACGGAGTGCTAGAGGGGGCTCTTGGGAGCCCCATCTTAAGAAATCCTCCTCCACCTCAAGAGTAGGTGTGAATTTTTCTGTCTCTGATGGAGTCCACCCCCTCTTTGTCTGCAGCTAACTCTTTGCCAGAGAAGACTTATCCTTGGGGTTTTGAAAAATACTTCTGAAAAGCAAATTGTTTTTGCCTTTGGAGTAGCCACACCACAAAGAAGGATTTTGCTTCCTACCTTGTTTCAAAGAGCATAAGTGATTTAAGTAACATGTTTAACCGACAGGCAAAATAGCCATAATTGAAGAGCATGGATTTCAGCTGTTTGGCAAGAGGTTTATTTGAACCATGGGTCTATCTCAATTGTGAGGTGTTCTGTGTGTGCCTGCGTGTGTGTCTGGGTAGAAGATCTTTAAAAGCCTTGGCAGGACACTGGTCATAAATCTGCACCACCTTGCACTGTTCAAAATTTTTCTGGGATAGAACTATAGTCCTAGTTCAAAGATTCTTCCAAGTCTAAGAACGTTTCCAATTTTTCATTTGTTGTATAATGAAAATACTAAAGGCTGATATCTTAGATAACGTAGATATCTATAGATAACTTTCATCCAAAGGTATTGTGGCATGCAGGTTACACTGTCAGCAAAATATGTGTTGGTTGGGATTTTTTGAAGAGACTCAGCATCCATGAAAAGTTTCAGAGAAAGCATGTTTTAATCAAAAATGTAACTAAACAAATAGAACTTTTCCTTGAGATTTTAGCCAAATTCTTGGCACAGTGTTTAGCTCCAATCATCCATTATCTGAGTGCTTTTAACGGAAAATTTGCATTCAAATCAAATTGATATTTGATTTACCAAGTCTTTCCAGCTGCGTTCATTTGAGAACAGATCACATTTAGATAAGAGACTACTAAGAAAAAATGAAATAATTGAAGAAATGTGCAGATGTTTGAGTATTTGCTATTATTACTTTCACCCCTTACCCGCCCCTGGCTGGTGTGAAGAAGTACAATATGAGATGAGGATGTCGGAGTCCTTCTGTTGCTGGACTGAATCTACCATCCACATGTGGAACTTTTCCATAGGTCACTTAAAGCAACAAATGGAATTTCAATACGCAGCTGATGTTTCAGTATCATAACTAAATGCAGTGTTTGGTCCTGCCTGTAGTTATGGGCATGTATTAAGTTGCAGGCTCTTACAAAGGAGCTTTTATTTAAAAACCCATAAGAATCATTTGATGCAAAGCATCTGCTTGCTTTTCAGCAGTGCATAACTGAAAAAGGAGCACAAAAATAGTTTTTCATTTGTCAAATCCTTTGGTCTCTTCATCCTCTTTCATCATTTGGAGCAGATTCTCAGCTGCTCTAACCTGTCTCTGGCTGCAACAGGATCCTCATGATATCAGAAAAATTCTAATAATTTATATTGGAATTTTTACAATATTTATAATTTTTACACACTCCATTTGCATGTAATCCTTTGTCCTCCTACGATGGGACAGTTCCTTTCTCAGCTATCAAAAAGCCCTGAATCACAAGCAGATTATCTAATATGTGTGCTTTAAAGGAGAAGAAAAAAAATCTCCATGAGGTATGGGCTTAGTTTCAAAATTTTGGCACAAAAATGGTGGTCAAAGCCTACAAATAGCATCTCTGAGATATATTTGTCTATACATGTATAGACATATATTTTTGTCTCTAAACAGTTACTTAATATTTCACGGTTGAGTATAGAGTATTTTCAACTTCCTAGTTATTTTGTTGTCAATTAACACAGATAAATTATATCAACTACAACTAAACTCATAATAAATATTTTAATAGTTGTCTACATTTGCGACTGGCCTAGGCCTGCCCCAGTCCTTCTGAACGGAAGTTTCATTTTACATCATTATCAAGTGAAACATGTAGGTTTTCAGATGAAGCGGGTTATTTATCAGATTTTCCCTTTTGCTCTCTGAGAAATTACAAAAGGCCTAAAATTTAGATCCAGCAGTGTGCCCTTAACAGATTAATGTCCAGCAATTCCACTGGAAGTGTTCAAGGCCAGGTTGGATGGGGCTTGGGTCAATCTTGTTTAGTGAAAGGTGTCCCTGCCCATGGCAGGGGGGTTGGAACTAAAGAAACTCTAAGGTCTCTTTCAATAAAAGACATTCTGTGATTCTGTGATTCTGTGACTCTGTGATTCTGTAACTCTGTGATTCAATGAACTGTCCCATCTCCCACTTTAAAAGTAGCATAATTGGTTTGTTTGTCTTGCCTTTATTGGTGCATTATGTGCGCTTAAATCCAGTTTCTAGGAAAACAATCCTTATGGATGTCTCAATTCCTTACACAGCTGTGACAGAAATAGCACCTTTACCTCTTCCTCATGCAGTGAAAAGCTGTTTCATCCTGGAGTTGTGGAAGCACGACTCTGCAGCTTGATTTTCCCAGCTGGGGAAGAAACAGCGATGGAGAAATCTGCTGCCTCTTGTGGGAGGGAAACTTTGTCTGCAGACAAACCACAGCGAAAGGAGCTGCAGAAATCAACAGTCAGATGAAAAGAGAGCTGGCTGTGTCAGCCTCTGGACTCACCACACCACTGTCAATCTAAAGGTGCTTGGCTGATGTGCAGAGCAGAGCACGATGCCTGCAGCAGAGTGTGAACAGAAACCACAGCACATATCCACACCTACACCTGCAGGGGAAGTCATCCTGGTGTTTCTGTCTTTCCAGCTGCACTACTCCTCAGGGAAAAGTGAGCAGAAGGTCCCCACCCCAGCACTGCAAAGGAGGGAAGCTGCATATGAGTTGTGTAGGGGTTCCCCAAATTCATCCAATGTAAATGAGTTTCCCTTAAAATGGCTGCAAAGGCATCCCCCTGGAAGTTAGTAATATTGCATGTAGCCTTCAATTCCATGAAGATTGCTGTCAGATTTGGGAGAGGGTGTTGCTGTGCAGAGAGCATCTCATACAATCACAGAATCATAAAACAATCTGGGTTGGAACTGACCTTAAAGATCATCCTGTTCAAATACCCTGCCATGGGCAGGGACACCTTCCACTAGACCAGGCTGTTCCAACCCGGCCTTGAACGCTTCCAGGGATGGGGCATCCACAGCTTCTCTGGGCAACCTGTGCCAGGGCCTCCCCACCCTCACAGGGAAGAATTTATTCCTATTATCTCATCAAGAATTTATTCCTAATATCTCATCTAAACCTACCATCTTTCCATTTCCAGCTCTTACCTACCATGAGCTGGGCCTGTTTTCCCTTACCCACCCAGCAGTCTCCTAGGCTGAATCCTCATGGAAGAGCTGAAGAAGATGTGAGGACAGGATGGATGTGAGATGAGTGTCCTGCTTTCATCAGCTTTTGCTTAGATGCTACCCAATGCTTTTTCATCCTGTTTTCTTCCTGTTTACTGTCCATTGAAACACTCAGTGAATTTGTTTTCTACAGACAAAAGTACCCATTTATGATATGAATTGAATTCCTGAATTTTAAAGTAAACTGAAATGATGTCTTGAACATCAAGATGGATTTGTACTTGTAGGAGATGCTAAGAAACCTAGCGTTACTTTTTGTAATACTGAAATCCCTGTAGATGTCAGGTCCTCCTGCTCAAAATATGGATATACTTATATTCCTCATACATATTGTATATATCTGCAGCCATCTAAATCCTTGGATCTCTCTTGAATTAAACAGTCGTTTTGCATTATAATTCATGTACATTATACTCCTTATTTGCTGTGCAAATTAAACTCTCAAACCACTGTGAGGCTCCTGCCTACCAGGATATAAATGTTTTCTACATATCCTGGTGGAATGCATTGCAAAATATTCCTCCATCTTCCAAATGAATAGGAAGAAGCACATGATAAATGATATATTTACCTGCATATCCATAAGATAGAAAACCACCATGGTGTGAATTTTATCTGTGGGTCCGTACAACCCATAATGAAAATTGGTTATGGGCCTGCTGAAAATGGACACAGACTTAAAAGTGATTTTCTAGACCAATTTATTCATAAGTTGTAGACACTCTTTCATCAAAACTAGTCAGGTACATTTTTACATTCTTCCATCTTCAGTTCTTCCTCTAATAATTCCTGTTGATTTTATGAAGATCTTCCCGGGATTTCCTTGGTATTGTGTGGCCAGGGGGAGAAAGAACTTCTCCACACTGCAGAGTTTGCACAGCACACTTGCTGCAATCCAGTCTTGTTTATATATTCAACGTGAAATTTAGCACCCAAACAGTCTGGAATACAGTGGCAAGACTATATGCAGATCACCCAGGATCCTGCAAATACTTAGACATGAGGAAGCTTTGAAGATTCACTTTGATCAGCACTTTAATACTAATGCTCATTAAAAAAAATACTTCTAGCATCTGGATTAAGTAACTTCGTGCATCAGAGGAGGGACTGGTTACAGCATTTACAGATTATGCTCTATGAAGCTAAGGTAGATAATAAGAAGTATTTATGGATTTTATTTTCATAGATGGTAGATATTATTGAATTATGACTTGGCAGGCACAGCCTGATTTTGGCATTTTTATTTTCTGTACTGCAATTTACATTTGCAGAGTGCCTAAGGTCTTAGACTGAGACCTTAATAAGTCAGGGAGAGATCAATGTGAAATGAACAGAGGCCATAAAAAGTAATGTATGAACAAGATAGATCATTAATGATATAAAATCCTGTCTAAGTATCAAAAGACAACTTCAAAGCACTGCAGAAACGTATTTTGAAAGACAATGTTTTGTATGTTTGACTACAATTTTCAGGAGTGATGTACTTTTGATAAATTTCCTGGCCATAATTTGATTACATCCCCTCCTTCTGTCCCTCCAGCATGAATAAAGAAAGATTGGTCTTTTCGTCCCAGACTTAATGGAGTTGTAACACGCAGAGAGGAACAGCAGCCTGATACGCTGTTTTCATCATCCAGTTACAGAGTCCAGAGTGGAGAATTTATTTTCAGGGGGGTGAAACTTCACCAGTGCCCACTTCTGAATAACAGAGGATAAGAATAAATATGTACCAAATACTTCATTGCTCTTAAGATGTAAAGCAAAGAATGATTATCTGAATATTGCATTTGTGCTTACATTTCTATTTACATCTTGCATACGAGTTCCAAACCATGCAGTGTTATTTAGGATGTGATTTGCCATTTATCTAGAAATGCTGAGGGCTGCAAAGGGGACAGTCCACCTCTTCCTCCCATTGCCAGTCCAACCAGTGTGCTCCCATCTCTGACCTGGTGAGCAAGGTCAGTGGGTGAATTTTAAACGAAACTGATCTTGAAAACAAAGTTTGGCATTGAATTCCCGCTCAATACAAGCTTTAGTGAATGAAGAGCTGGGGAATTTACTAATGCCAGGACAAGAGGACATGGCCTTAAGCTGCACCAGGGGAGGTTCGGGTTGGACGTCAGGACAAATGTAATCACTGAAAAGGTTGTCAAACTTTGGAAAAGGTTGCCTTGAGGAATGGTGGAGTCACCATCTATGGAAGTATCCCAGAAGCAACTAGTTGAGTTTAGTGTTATGGTTTAGTAGATATGGTGGTGTTCAGTCAAAGGTTGGACTCGATGATCTTGGAGGTCTTTTCCAACCTAATAGAATCTATGATTCTGTGTCTCTGAATGCGTCTGGGGAAAGAGGAATGATCCCTTTTGGTGAAAAACTCAGCTTAGTTAATATATCAAGTCACACCAAATTTAGCAGGGGACAAATACCTCGATTGCCTCTTAGCTCTGCAGCAGGGCAGTCGTAGTTAAGATACAGAAATATAGACATAAGCAGAGTTTTCAGTGATATGCATGAATGTAGGGGGGGCATAATTTCCATTACTGTTAATTTAAAAATATGAGCCAAAATAGTTTTCAATTTTGTCTCTGCTGTTTGATGCATAATCATGATACCCTGTAAAAAAAAAATGAAACCTGTCCTTCCCTCTCCTGTAAGTGAACTGCATAAACAAAACAGAAGGCAAAGAAATTTGTCTCATCATTTTAGCTGTTAAAATATTTGGTGTTTCTTTAGAGGTTATTGCCTCGGCTTCCTCTTTATTCAGCAGAGAGAGATAAACAACTTCAGAAGAAAATAATTCCATGTATATCAGACGTGTGTCCTAGCGAGGGATCAGCTGTCCCTGCAGAAAGCTCATTTACTCCCCATAGTAACTTCTGGATGGTTGAAGTTACAGTAAACGAATCCAAACTGAGTGACTGTACAGGGGAGTTAATGAAGGTGTGTAAGCACAAAGTTCTGACAAATGCTCAGAGAAATACTGAAAGATTAAAGAGGCAGGTTTAAAAAATACATTAATCCTTCAGTTACAGGAGTCTTAGGTGCTATTCGTAGCAAAAGCTGCAAGTAACGTAAGAAATGTTTTATAAAATTGATGGTGCATTTTAACAAGCTGATATCATCTGCAGATCATCAGTGATGACAAAGTTCCTAAAAAATGCTTTCAGCTCTGTATTTTTTTTTCACTAAATAATTTTGTTTTGGTTTTTTTTTGTTTGTAAATGGCTATAAAAAGTTAGAAAATATCTTGTAATAATTAGACACCTGCTGTTTTTAGTAAGAATGTTCAACCAATTGGTAACTAAGGTAAAGGGAATTATACTGGAAAAAATTCTAATCCGGTTTCTTACAAACTTCGTGTTTTCTATATCTTTGTTTTCTGACAGATAGAAACAACCTTATCCTTTGAGGGCTGATGCAGAACAGGAATCCTATTATGCACTATATTTAAGCAAAGAAATATCATTATTTAGAGTTCATATAGACATAGTGCACAAATAGCATTGATGTTATCTCACCTAGATTAAAAAAAAAAACGAACAATTTTTCATCTCAAGTAGCAAGAATTACTCATTTTAATAATCTCTAGACAGTCTGATGAAAATAAGACTGGTTATCTTGCTGATATAGTAGATGCCAGGAAAAGAAACCATCATGATACAAACCATAGATTCTGAGCAAGTTTCATCAGTTTCAATGAAAGAAGGGAATTATCAGGAGAAGCAAAGACTGAGACTGAGAAAATGCTGTTGCTTGCTTAGGAATGTTCTGCCTGCAATTACAAAGAAGCGCAAAGGTTTTTGGTATCCACTCTGACATGCTCATTTGTATGGAAAGTGATCAAAGGCATGACAATAAGTGAATCAAACACAGCGACTAACTAATGAACTGTGCTGGTCTAGAAGCCAAAATATCCTTAGGGGGAAAAAAGTCAACATTTAATTATAAATTAATATATCATGCCGGTTGGATGTGTTGGTGATTCGCAGCAAAGGTTCTGACGCTCAGATTTCCCTTCTCATTTACACTCAATAGCATCCCACCACCCGCGGCCACGCGAGCTCAGGAGTTATCTGCTCAGATCTTCCAGGATTAGCGGGATGTGTGGGATATCCAGCCTGGTAAGTACGTGCACGGCAGCCCTCTCCGTGAGACAAAGCTCCCGAGTGGATGAATTCACCAGGCAGCCTGATACTCTGTGTCAAGCCTGAGGTAATGTCTATGTTATCACAAGGCAAGGGGCTGCTGAAAATGTCTTTAATAAGGAAGTGCAGTGGAAAGTTGGTGACATGTGGTTCTTAAAAATCTGCATCATTTAATATGGAATACTATATCTATATTAGATATGGGGCCTTGGCTGATTTCCAAACGGATAATTAGATTCCTACTACTGAGACAGAAGTCGCCTTCACTTGCCATCCTAAATGGTGTGGTTCGAGCAGCTCCCTCAGTTTACTCTGAGTCAGTAGATGGAAAAAATTCCTTAAATATGTAACCCTTCCTGACACATGGGTTCTGCGAAGATGCTTCACAATTTCTTGATCCTGTCCAATTTTAAGGCACTATTGCTTGTCACAGTGTCAAATAGGTATGAAAATCTTACCTACGTATGTCCCTGGATTTACCTACACATAAACAGCATGCAGGTAGTTATAGATAGTGCTGTGGCACTGTGGTTCTGCAACACCATGTCCATTAATAATGGTGACAGGTTTTGCTATGAATTTAGCACTTAGTAGGGCAACTGATTCAGAACAAAAAGCTGTTAAAGTCTGACTAACCAAGGAATACGTGGCAATTTTACACCATTAAAGAAATGGCTTTCACTTACCACGGGAATGATGGGTTCTTCCAGACATATGTGGGTTAGTATAACTATGGGCTGAGCAAAATCCTGTCAAAACTAGAAAAGTGAACTACTTTTTAAGCTTAGTTCCTATCAGGTTAGAAAAAGAAGCAAGAGTAATAAAAGCAATATCTGAAGTGTTAGGACTGTCTTAGCAGAAGAATAGGAGCAGAAATGGACATATGTGGAAAGTGCCCTATTTACAAATTTAATGGATGAATTGAGGAATTATGTTTGTAGAAGCACATGGGCCAACTCTGTTCCTGTTTCAAACCTCAGAAAATCACTGTGCTTCTCCCTCTATGAACAGAGGGCAAGCTTTGCCCCAGGAAGGGTGGTTCCCATATAGCAACACTCAGTGACTATCATAGAAGATATTTCTTCTTTGCTGAGTCTATTTATTGCACCAAACATAAATCAGCAGAGACGACTCCATGTGGAGTCACCTGAAGAAACAGCAGGGAGGGAAGCTCCCATCAGGGATTTTAGTGCTTTGGGCTTTGCAAGACTCTTTTCTAGGCTTTTTCATAGACAGCTGCTACTTGCTGCCTGTCACCTCCTCATTGTGCCTTGTGACAAGCAGCAATCTGAAAAGTTTGTTCAAAGCTCTACCCTACATCTGCACTGGGCTCCGACAAAGGGCAGCTCAGGGGGAGGGACAGCATTCTTGCTGATATCTGTCCAAACACTTGGCCTGCCTGTGGCAGTCCCATTGCAGCCCATCGGCTGCATTTTTCTACACTGAAAGGTCATTGATAATTACAGAGCAGGGCCCTGTAATTTTTCATTCAGGAATTAAGTAACAATAATTGCTAAATATCACTTGGGAGAAAAAAGGGGTAGGTTGAGTACATAAAGGCCATGCTCAAGAAACAGAGCATATCTATCAAAGGAAACAATTCTCTGAAGTTATAACTGTATTCAGTGAAAACTTAAATGCTAGATCTGGCATGAATTTGTTTCCATCAGAAGTGCAGAGGGAAGAAAACACCCACGAAGTGTCCTATCTTCTGCTAAAGACAACTTTTAGACCTGGGTTTTAGAGAGAGTGTTTTTAACAACATCTGTATGAGTCCTTGAAGAGCTGGTGGCTCACTGTGAGTTGAAGGTAATTGAGCATCCACAACCATCTGGAATGTCCATTTTTAGACAATTTAAGGATCCTATTGGAATTACTGAATTCATGATATGTGCAAGATCTTCATGATAGAGTCACATTTTCAGACTCAAGTTTCACTGAAATTTTCTGGGCTGCTTTTGCACACCACTTTTTCCCCCCGAAATACGAAATTTTAACTTGCTTGTGTCCAATTGAAATGGCACTGCAAACTTCGCTTTCTGTTTTTGTCATTTTGGTACTATTTCGTTTTCCTTGCTTGCTGCATTCCCATGCATTCAGTGGGAACTATTCCCTTTAATTTCATGGCTCCTACCCCCTGCAGCCTTTCTATCTCCTCTCTCTCTTCACACCTTCATCTTCTCTGCCCCCATGCATGCACCTTCTTCTGCCCTCCCACTTTCACTGCCATGCAAGTTTTAAAGCAAATTCATGTAAATACCATCACCCCATTTTCCTCTTCAAAATTCACCTTTAACATATTTACAAAAACCTTGCCACGTGCTACCACAGCTAGTCAGCATGTTGACCAAAGAGCCTCATTATTTCTTCATATTTCCCTATCTAACTGCTGACTATTTTTATTTGCAAAATGCACATTTTCTTGGGGGCATCAAGTGTCCTTTTGTTCTCTTTGTGATTTGTTTTGTACAGCAAGCAACCTGCTTTAAATGTTCTATTTGTTTCCATTTTCTGATGTCTTTTACCTTCAGGTTCACATAAAATGCACCAGAAAAGTAAATTATTAGTTCTGGTTTAGGGCTGTCAGGGAGGAATCCTCCATTTGTATCACTACCCACTCAAACAGGACACCCATGAGTAAAGAGTTGGATATAATGCATTGGAATCAGTCTGACTGGAATATCTGCTTATAAAACAGGAAACAGTCCACTGGGCCACTGAATCCGATCTGCTCATCACAGGCACCCACACCATATAATCCCTTTCAAAAACCATTTAATGCCCCTTCTTAAAACCTACTACATTCTCCATTTCCTTTATTATTCTTTCTGGAAGACTGTTTCAGAATCTTACTCACCAGAGGATTAGAAAACTTATCTAATTTCCAGCCTAAATTTATTCATGGGCAATTTATAACTATTTGTTCTTGGACTAACATTGTTCTTTAGTTTAAGCAGTTTTTCTCCCTGGTGTTTACCCACCTGATAAGTTTATAGAGAGCAATCACATCCTGTCTTCGTCTGTGTTTTGCAAGGCTAAACAAGCCAAACTCTCTCTGTGTCCTCCTGCAAGGAAATGCTCTGCTGGGCTCATCCCGGCAGCCTGCTGGTGTCTGCCCGTGTCTGCCCGTGTTCCTCACACAGGAGTGGTCAGAGCTGCACTCTGCTTTCCTACAGAGGCCTGAACAGTATGGGAAATGGCAAGGATAGCAGAAATACTTCTCCTCACACCCTTTTCCAAACTTGTATCCAATCACACCAGTAATCCGTGGATCCCTCTATAACCTCTTTCCAATCCCATAGTTCTTTTGCTATTTTACCTACTTTGTCTCTTTTTAGCTGACCTTCCTCACAGTTCCTGTATTAATTACACATTTTTCCAGCAGAATAATGATTTTCCATATATTCCCAGAGGAAATAGTTTAGTGAATTTCAAATTCCTGTTAACTAGACAGCTATCTTGCCACTGACAATACTATATTTGGGTATTTTATTTTCCTTTTCCTTCAGAAATTTTTGCTATTTTCTACCAAATAGTTTCTCAACTATCATGCCATTTCAAATTTATGATTTTCCAAAATCCATTTCTTAATTATAGAATTAACTATAACTGTTTCTTACATATATTGTACTTAACTGGCTTAACAGGTTCCTCATGTGTGATTCTACATGTTGCTACTATTAGAGTTGTGTGTTTATAATTATAACAAAATGGTCTCTCAGCTGGGGATTTGTTTCTCACCTCTTCCAGCTGCAACTCTTAATTTTCGGATCATAATTTTCATTAAGCAGTCTTTCTTTGCTTCTGTATTCTGTGTCTGGGATCCAAACAGATCTCAAGGTCTTGGGCATTTTTTGCTAAGTAGGAGCTTTTATAAGGAGTTTTGTCAGATTTGCTTGTCGGTTGCTCAGAATTGTCAGGTCAAATCCAGAGTGTAATTCCAAACCTTTTCCCTTTTTAACGTTTACAATGGACAGTGTCAAAATTTGACAAGTATTTCATCTGATTCAGTCATAGGAAGTGTATCTGGCAGAGTCAGAACGAAGGAAAGACCAACAGATGATTAAAAAGTGCAAAAATGTATCTGCTTTTTATTTATTTTATAGCTCTGCATTACTAAGTCAATACAAGAGGGACCTAATTTCTCCACTAACCTTGTCTAATGAAGATTGAAATTTAATAAACATGTAAGAAAGCTGCATCACCATGAACTAAGAGACTTCAAAATATGACATTTAGTTCATTATTTATTAACCTATCCCCCAGGAGCATGACAGAGGGAATGCAGACTATCCATATTAGAAGCTGTTTCATCTCAAAGAGATAATGGAGGCCTTATTTCCTTTGCACAAGATTTATATACTAAAGAGGAAACGAGATGCAAAATTTATACCACTCGTGATTTCTTTTTTCCCATGGAAGGTAGGAAGAACATTCCCTTACAAACAGAATGTGGTTAGAATTGTAGGTTTTAAAAGTATGTGTTTATAAAAATCAGAATTTCCTATCCAGGAAAAAATGAACAAATGTTCATGTGGTAAAACAAAAGCAATAGAGAAATATCCCTTTAGACATTAAAATACTTTGGAAAATACACAGTTAAAAGAATGGAGACTAGACACCTAAATGTGCCAAACCAGCTCTATTTACCAAAATTTAGAGAATAACTAAGCTATAAAAATCACCTCCAGCTAGACATAGAAATTACACTTCTGATGCAGTATGGCTACTCCTATTTCTCTTCAATGTTCTTAATTTTCATTTCCTGCTTTAAAAGTAATTCAAGACTCACTCTGATGAGAATCACAGCTTACTGAGAGTAACCATAAAGCAGAATAGCTTTTACTCATTCTGGAATGACTCTGAATTTCAGTAGTGTGACCTGGGTCAGAGCCTGGCACACCCTATTAACTTCCATATCTGTAACACTCTTTTCCAAATCACTGATTCCATCCTGCAAACTGAGCCCAACTGGAAACCATTGTGCCTAATGGCAGTACCCCCAAATCTGCAGAGCTTCAGCAAAGAGGAGAAAAGTGTTTGCTGATGTGCATTACCTGCAGAGAGCAGTCCACACTGCTTAATGTTTTTTAGAAGCAATTCTGTGCTAAGCTGTTGCTAAGTAGACCTGGCACCCCAAACAAAATATGTCTTGCGTCATTAAAATACAACTTTTAAAACATGAGCTTGAGTCATTAGAAATGAGTTTATGTGTCCATGTGTGCTAGACTTCCTTCTTGTTACAGGGAATGATCTACAAAATAAAAACTCATTCCACTAAACTGCTTTGATTCTAAAGTCCATGAATGTACTTGGCTTACTTTTTCTCATTGTCAATGAAAATGAGACAGCAAATTAAAGGTACAATTGTAAGAAAAAGTCACAAAGGCAGGACACGAATTACTTTAATACCTTACCAACTGAGCCACTGGTACTTCACAATTCATGAACAAATTTTCTATTACTACAGAGTCATGCTTTTATTGACTGGTATAAATACACCATTTGTATCTTTTTTCATCCTGCTGTGTTTCTATTTTATTGGAAGTGTCCTGTAACAGGTATAACATCAGCTCAGATTACCAAGAAATCTATAAAATAGCTTCCTGCTACTACCTTTGGTGCAGATTGAAAGAATACATTATGATCCCACAGAGTAAATGATAAAAGCTGTTATTCACAGGCAAACATGATTTATCCTCACCTGTTCAAGATTCAGAATGTACCCACTTTATTATTAAATTATGAAAACATTTCACTCACATTGATTAGGAACACAGATACATAATTAAAGAGAGGCTATTAGGAAGCATGTGTTTCAAATTTAAGTTCTGAGGTCTGTGACTCATGGTAGGACCACAAATATTTCATGCAAATGGGAGTGGACAGATACAGCTTCATAAATGTTCCATTGTGGCACCAGAAATACATGATAACATTTTTTTATTATTGATTATAAATTCGAAAATGATATTGCCTGGTTCAAATTAAGTTTTCACTCAGTGCAGCTTGTACATTAAATACAGGGAAAATTGTAAAAGAAAATTGGATTTTAAAAAATGATGATTTCTATTTCTTTAATAGAGAAAAGCCTTTTTAATTTTTCTTTCCTCCTCTGGTACACTCTTGGGTTATAAGCCATCCCTTTTAAGACATCTTTCTCTTATGACTACTTACCAGCTGCAGAAATAATTTCTCTGTAAAGCTGCTGAGTATTTTTTCAACATCTAGGATAATTAATTAGAACCAGGATAGGTATGAACACAAATGGGGTCTATTGATCATAGTACAATATATGATGGCTAAAATTGTGAAAAACATTTAATTTTAAACAAATCATGTTCTTAACAAAAACAACAGGTCAAAACCTGAGAGGTCTGAAAACCTTACCATGGGTACCTCTTAGTCAACCCCAGACTTAGCCTATTTGTCCCTCTACTCACCAAATACAAAAGATACAATAATGCCATTGTGAAGAGAATTGGACTAAGCATTGGGATTAAATCTGTGTGATATTATCTCAAAGAGGCTCAGAATTGAAGGGTTCATAGAAAACGTTTGTAAGTGTGGGTGTGTGTATGTGTGCACATCTATTTTTTTATATTAAAAAGGGAAGCGTATGGAAAAATGTTATGCTGAATGCTGAGGCCCTATGTGCTGAATAATTTATGTCCTCCCTGTCTTCTTCTGGTTCCCTTCACACTAATGACTGGTTTAACGCTGATGTACATCAATTTACAACATAACAATGCAGCTTTGGATTGCTTTCAAGTCCAGATTGCTTTAAAAAGCAATAAGAATACATGGAGGCATAAGAGCTTTGCAACTAGCAGTGACAGGTTTCATACCAGGCCTTAGACAAACTCTGCATTATTAGTTGTGAATTCTTTCTGGTTTTATTGAAGTTATCTTTTTAATATTGCATTAGGTTTGAAGGATAAAATGTGAAAAATATTTTTTGTATTTTCTTTTGCAGAAGAGCTGCTCAGAAGCTGTCTGTTGTATTCACCTTAACTCCTTGCCTCCTACCTGGTTTGTATCTAATATCATCAACATTTTGTGTTCTTTCATCTAAATGCTAACGATTAAAATCCTTGCTGGGCATTTAATGTAGATAAAATGATGATGTTTGCAGTGCCCAATGGTGAAACTTTACAAATACCCAAGCTACCTCTTTGTAATCTTTACATTTACCTGATGAACTCTGGTGACCCTTTGCCTCTCTTGCTTTTTTGATGTGGAATCCTCTAAATCCACTTGATGAGAACCCTGGAAGTTATGTCTTAACTGTCTTTTCACAAACATAAGATAAAAACCTTCTCTAGTTCAACAAATAAAAGACTGAAATATTGCTCATCACTTAAAGGCTCATCTTTGTTATATAAAATCCTAACAAAGTTGATTTGTATCAGCTGTGATGTATTATATTTACAATGATTTTATGAACTGTAGTAACAATTTATTGTTCCTTTGGTACTGTACGAAGCGAACACTAAAAGTCACACATAATGCTTGGAGCTACCCTTAATCTCTGAAAGTGGCTGCAAGTATAATCTCGTTCATTTCAATGATGATAGGATAAAGTACACAGTTTATCGCTTTTAGGCTCATTTAATTCTCCTGGCTTTCGGTAAAGAGGTCTGGCAAGGTGTCACAGCAAAACCACAAAAGGTGTGTGTTATTTCCAGGTTGGTGATGTGAACGTCACAGCAATCCTGCACAAGTCTGCTATGAAACAGGTGGTGTAATGGATGCAAGTCTCTGCATCCTTAGCACAGTAACATTTTTACTCCACCTAACCTATTTTCTTCTCATTCAGAAAGATGAATGCCAGATTGTGAACCTGCCACTGAAAGAAAAAAAAGTGCATAATCTTGGACAAGGCACCGTGTGTTGGTTTAAAAAGCATTCAATTCATTAAGACATCCTACAGCTGAAGACGAGGCGAAATATCCTCCCCCTTCGCCCCCTTCTGCCGTGTCCATTGTGGTTGTGTGATGAACATCTCACTCCATCACAGCCTGAGGACCAGGGCAGGAGCCATTAACATCACTCGAGTTTTTGTTGTGCTCTGCATCGCGGGATGACTGGGATGGAGGACTGGTAGAGGCACAAGGTATCTGAATTATTTCTTGTAAAGAAAGGTTAAGTGGAAGAGAAGACAGGTAACTGTCTCCTCAGGGTAGTGAACTGGCAATTCACACCTCAGGTCGATACTGAGCAGGGTGCAGGACTACAGTATTGCCTTGTTGTCATTCAGATATTTTTATATGACAGGAAAATTACACTATTTAGGCTGGGGCAGTGCAGGAGAAAATCAAGTAATCATTACCAGTCTCGAGTTTTTTTATTATCCTTGGACTTGTGTGGGAGAGCAAAAATGCTCTTTCTGTGGGCTGAAAATTATTTACTGTGTGATCATTCTTTCATCATTATTTTCTTTCATGCTGAAGCAGTAGTTTAGACTGTATAGTTTAAAAAACTATAATACCCTCTTGGTAAGGAAAATTCTTGTCTCTGTTCTACCTAAAAAATAACACTAGGAGTGCAATATTTCACATTCATCTCTCTGCCATGGGCACAGACATCTTCCACTAGACCAGGTTGCTAAGAGCCCCGTCCAACCCGGCCTTGAACAATTCCAGGTGAACTAAAAGGTCTCCAGCTCTCTTTCAACTTCAGCTACCCGGTGATTCTGCAATACAAAATCTTTAATGTGAGGAAAATATGATTTTATTTTATCATCGCAAGTTTATTTCCTTCCTGCTAATATTTTATTATCTCAAAGACATTTGCATTGCAGAATGTCCAAAGGAAAATCTGCATGAGTAATTCCAGGTTTCAAAATCCCATATGCTGAAATATGACAATATTCCTCTTTAAAAAGAGGAAGAACACACAGACCTGTACAAATCTACTCCTCTGATAGACAACATCAATGACAATTTTAAAGATTTTAATGAAGTTTAGGATGACAATATCAGTTAATGTATAATTACAAACTGTAGAAAGCAGAAGACTTGATACAAGCTTAATTTGTTAGAACATGTTTTGCAGCCATAGCAAATTTACTAGATGTATAGTCAAATTTGGTTGAAGTTAAATTAGGCATGCATCTTGATTCTTGGTTAAATTTTTTCAGCTGCATCCTCTTAAATGGGTATAAGTAATAATAATAAAAAAGCCAGTACAAGCTGAAGCCTGCAGCTTATATCCCATTATAAATTGCACTTCAGATTTTCTAAACTAATTGTTAAATTTAGAACTAGCAATTAGCACTGCACAACATTTACCAACAGAATTAACTGTATCACTTGCTATCAAGCTCAATTACATTTTCAAATGTCCCAGACTGGTAGCTCTGATGCATTCTAAGAAAATAAAACCTAGAAATGGGCCAATGGCAAATTGTTGTGACAAGATTCACAATAGCAAATGGCCCTTTTTTTGTTTCTGCTTTGGGTAAAAGTGCAATCTTATTGGTTAAAAATGCAATCTTACCTGAGCAGTGTGAAATTTTATCACAGGTTGGTGGAAATAAAATGCAAATATTTACTTCATAAGAGTTCCACCAGTTGAGAATCGTATGCAGCAACTTGATAGTTTTGAGGAGTCCTTATTAGCAAGTACACGAACATTGCCAAGAGATGCTACCTGGTGTTGCGTTTTAGTGTGATGGGGTATGAATCTGAGAACTTCAAAAGATATTTTCAACAAACAGCCAAACCTACAGAGCAACTCACAGCTGGATTTCCTGCTGTGTTTACTTAGTAGAGACAACCCTTAGGAAGTTTTTGCTCTGAAACTGTATCAAGACTAAAATTCAAAGCCACTTACTCCTGATAAACCATTCAGAAGCACAGAGTTGAACTAAATTCACTTGCTTCCAAGGCAGAAGGAGTGAAAGGCCTTAAAGTTGTGATGAGCCAGTCATACTTTGATACAATCATATCTACTTAACTAATAGGTTCTCAGTGGAAAAGAGCTCTCCACACAGGTGCTGCTGAGGTGTGGATCCCAATGGTCATCACAGATGTGATACCACCCTCAGCTGCCAGCTCAGGGTCAACTTGTCACCCACCAAGATCCCCAGGTCTTTCTCTGCAGAGCTGCTCTCTGCTAGATCAGCCCTCAGCCTATCCTGGTGCTTGGGGTTATTCTTCCCCAGGTGCATGACCCTACACCTGTCCTTGTGGAACATCATTAGGTTTCTCTCTGCCCAGTTCACCAGCCTATCAAAGTCCTGCTTAATGGCAGCACAGCCTCCAGGTGTGTCAGCCACTCCCCCCAGTTTCATGTCACCAGCAAACTTGCTGAGGGTATGTTCTATCCCTTCATCCAGGCCAGAGGTAAACAAGTTAAATAAGCACTGATCCCTGGGGAATGCCACTGACTACAGGCCTCCAGCTGGATTCTGCTCTGCTGATCACAACCCTCTGAGCTCTGCCATTCGGCCTCACTGTCCATTCACCCAATCCTCATCTCCTCAGTTTACCTATGAGGATGTTATGGCAGACAGTGTCAAAATCTTGCTGAAGTCGAGGTAGATAACATGTACTGCTCTCCATTGACCCATCCGGCCATGCCATCGTAGCAGGCTGTCTGACTGGTCCAGCATGATTTCCCCTTGGTAAATCCATGCTGACTACTCCTGATGACCTTCTTTTCTTCTACGTGCTTGGTGATGATCTCCAGAACAAGCTGTTCCATCACCTTTCCAGGGATGGAGGTGAGGCTGGCTGGCTGGTTGTTTCCTGGGTCCTCCTTGCCCCTTTTGAAGATGGGAGTAGCGTTGGCCTTCCTCCAGGCATCAGGCACCTCTCCTGTTCGCCATGAATTTCAGTGATGTTGGCAAGCGGCTTAGCAACAACCTCTGCCAGCTCCTTCCACAGCTGTGGATGCATCCCACCAGAGCCCATGGATTTATGGGTGTTAAATCTGTCGAGCTGACCTCTAACCAAACCCTTCATGACCAAGGGGAAATCTTCCTTTCTCCAAACTCTTTCCCTTATCTCTGAGGTCTGAGATTACCGAGGGATGACCTCATTTTCATTCTAAAGTCTTTCAATGTAAAGGACCAGCCTTGTCCTAGGACTTGTTTATGTTTCCTTTTCATCTTTTACCAAACTTCTTTTGGTTGTATTGGGATAGTCCCAATGTCTGTGCCTTTAAAACTGGTACTCTTCAATATCTTCATTTTCCTCAACTCCAGATCCCTGTTGAAAAAGAAATCTCTGTCTTCAAAGCTTTGATATTCTCTTCCAAATCTTCTTCTGACTTTAAAAACCTATTCTCTCAAAATGAAAAGAAGCCGTATGACCTTATGGATAATGTCTTTTCCCTTTCTCCTCATCTCTTTGTTCTTATACCTATGACCCAGGACTTTTCCAGGATTTGAGCTCTGGGAGCACATTTTCAGAAAGGGATGGGATGTAGTTTCTTATAATTCAATCGCTTAAAAGTACCCAAATGTCATGTGTACACTCCAAAGCAGAATAACCCTGTTCTGAATCCCAGAAATACTGATGGAACTTCACATATCATGTGTAATTTCATAATAAAAATTTATTCAGGGGAAACATTCTCTAGAGTTTGTTTAAAATTTATTTTCATTTTTTTCCATTGTGTAACACAGGATTTCTCTCCTGTATAAAAATAGTCAATGAATGGTGCATGCAATACAGTAAAAAACACATTTACTGTTATTCCAAGATGTATTGATTTGCACATGGTTCTGTTCAACCCTTTTTAATTTGACCAAATGAAGAAGCTTGGCATGACAACCTTTGGAAGATCATGTGATCTAACTTCAGATGTCTGCAGTGTCAATATCTAAACCCTAACTAATTTCCTTTACCTGACTTAGTGGTTATAGGGAAAAATAGACATTATTAGAATGCAGTTCATATCTAGCAGTACATTACAGGATGTGAATCATGCTCTGAAAACAATTTTTTTTTTTTTCTGGATGTAAAGTGAATTGAGGATAATTGTCCCAAGAAGCCTACAATTAGCCTGACAAATCCCTCCAAAAATTTTTAAAAGAACAATCTTACCTAGGAGGAATGTGATTTCAAGGACAAAAACAGAAGGTCTGTCAAGTGTTGCATCCAGACAGCACTCACAATTATTTAGGGAGCAAAATGCAAATGGGAAGTTTACATTTTTGAAGTTGTCAGAGGTCTACTTATGTGTTTTCCTGAAATCTTAAGTAGTTACCGAAATTAGAGGTTTAATCTCTTAGAGCAATTGCACAGGTAAAGAAGAGAAACAGACTGTTTTGGAAAGTGGTTTTGGCCCAGGGCTTTGACATAAAACCTGAACTTAGATAGGCGGGACCTGTCTCTGGAAGCCCTCCTCTGTTGGCTTTATGAAGGATATTTTGGCATAGCTTGATGGTTGGCTCAAATTAGATGTCTAAGCTGTAGACCTGAACCGCATTCCTAAAGTGTGCGGGGTGAGCATGTGTTTTTACATGAGTAGAGGCTAGTATTAATAGGGCTTTTCCACCCAGAAATCAAATACATATTCATAGTCTTATTTTAATCTGAGTATGGACCATGCTTTGTCAAAGTCAGGCTGTTTAGAAAAAAGCACCTGTGTCTCTCCATAGTGTACAACAATATAGCTGCCTTTACATTCTAGGTTATTGTATATTTTAAACTATTATTTAACAAATTATCAAATAATTTATATTTATTATTGTTATTGTTATCATTACTATTATAATATTATAGTATAGAATATATTTTCACCTTTATAATTTTCATCAGAAACCAGAACTTCAATGGACGATTATGCTTTAAATGTGGGTGAAACCCAATAAGGCTTGCAAAGCTACTTTCCTGCACTTCCACACAATATATATCAGGAATTTCAGCCTATCATCATCACAACCAGGCAGTAAATTGTATTCGAATATTGAGATTTTTTCAGAATACTTTTAAGACTTCAAGACTTCAGGCAGCAAAGAGTCTAACACATCTGTTATGTGATGGTTAATTACACTCTGAGTATCTTATTTCTACCTCTGAATTTGTCAAGCTTCATCTTCCATTGCCTGGATCTTGTTATATACTTTTCTGCTAAATTAAAGAGTCAATGAATATCAGAAATTCTTCCCTCTGCAAGTATTAGACTCTGATCAAGTCAGTTAACTTCCCCTTATTAAGTTAAATAGCTTGAGATTCTCTCACTTTAATTACTGTACAAGATCAGACTTTGCACTAAGTACCTGTTACAGCAATTCAAATCAATGAAAACCCCTGAAAGAATATGAACTTGCATGCTACAAAAATAAAGCAGAATAAGAATAAAAGAAATCTCTCCTGACCATCCATCTTCTCATTACCCAATAGATGAAAGACAAAATGTGTGTCACACAAGAGAAATGACAATGGTGACAATAAATGACACAAGGAAGTTTACTGTGTACCCAAACTAAGGAAAGGAAAGTAAAAAAATGAAGGAAAAGAACGTCGAAACATAAGGAAAAGAATGTCGAAATGGCAGGAAAGCAACATAGAAAAAATAATAGTGTTTTCCATTCATGAATATTCTCTTTCAACTTATGACACAGTTCTACACCAATGAGTAAAATTTCCTGAGAAGTGTGTGTTTCTTAGAAGTAAAATTACAAGATACTGATGTGCAAAAAGGAAAAATGCAACACTGAGAGAAATTTTAATAAATGAGATCTTTTTTCAATCTATCTGATAAATACATCAAAAAAAGAGCTGAAAATAGTGAGATGACTCAACAAAACTCAGGTTTGATATGCCTTCAAAGTCTTCAGATGGATAGATAGATGAAACTTGGGTCAACAAACGTAAAATCAGTGCGCTAATTGTAGTGAAATGGAACATCTCTGAGTTATTCAAGCTAGAACAGATAAACAGATAGGAATATGTAGCTACTGTTGTCGTGGTACCATTAGTCATATTTTTCATAGCTTTGGTTTACAGAGCAGCAATATATTTCCATAAAATCCTAAAATCAGTCCAAATAGTTTTCATTTATAATCAGTCAAACCTTGTTATGGGATAAATATTTGAGTTGCATATTTTAATTAGAGTTTCATGAGTGCTTTTTTTTCAATTTGTGCACATTGTTGTTGGAATGGATGAAGAAGGAGAGTGCCTGGGTTACCAGGAGATGCTGCAAATCAGAGACAAACAATTCTGCCTGAAGAGCACATCATCACAGGGTGACAACATCGGCTGGAATCTTAGTAGGGCGATGGATGTCAAGTGCTGGTTTTCCAATAGCAGCATCCAGAGGCCACAGGAATTAGTGAGAATCTTTGAAAAGTGATGGCTTGGGGGTTTAGCTATTTGAAATGGCCAAACAAGCCCACACATCTAGATTCATTCAATGTCTGATATCTCACAAACCAGAATTTACAATGCAGCGGGTTAGGACGGAGCAAATGACTCAAAATCCCTCAAAATTCTGAGCCAGTTGAATTTTGGCACCCATGAGCAGCATAGCACTCCTTGGCGGAGTTTTTCAGTGGCTTTAGTGTATGTCTGGATCAACAGCAAACCCCACATTTGAACCTGGAGAACATGTTGGCATTATGGTAATGAGGCTCTATGAGCATCTGGGCAGCGATTTGGCTCATGGAAAAGGAAGGTGGGTAGCGAGCAGCCTCAAATGGCTGACCTCGTTTTGACATGCACATTACAAGCCATCATCCAATCTGACTGCAGCTAAGTGCCAGGGCCTTCCAACAAGCTGTTCTGAGGTTGTTCAATTGGAGTCCAAAATGAATAACTTTAATACGGCTCATTCCTGCAGTACCACATGTTTTCAAAGCACTAACATGATTTGTGGGAAATTTTAAACTGTGCGCAGTTGATCACACAGACTGGACTTCCTCCACTCTGTCAAGTAGAGTGATTTGTCCCGAGAGAAGTCATTGGACAAGGTTTGAAAGGAAGCTGCTGGTGTTCAGAAGACTTACAGGGTTTCATGGGTTCATTCTGTGTCAGTATTTGATGTAAGACTTTTCTACATGAAACACTGATCAGAAAAAATTGTAGCATCTGGATTTAATAGTTAACAATATTTTCAAGACTGTTCTTTTTTATCCCTGAGACTCTTTGGTATTGTCCCTAGGTGAGAAGAGCAAGATTAACAGCTAATGTGACACTTGAAACTGCTATTGGACAACAATAGGAATAATCTAGATAATGCACCAAGAAGCTATTTCTAGATATTTTGTGACTGGAGGAAACACACAGATGTGTGATTTTACTTCTATAGAAAAACAAGAGTGTGTTTTTATATAAACTTTGAAGAAGATTGGAGGATATCTGAGGCACAATAAACTGGCTTTTAAAAAGTCAGTATTCACCTCATTGCACTTCATTTAGAAATGCAAGGCAAATTATGTTCAGTTTAATCTTCATGAGGCTGCTTCTTCATTTTGAACTGGGATAGTAGAGTCTAATTCTAGGGGCTGCTGTAAGAAGCCCTAAATTCTTTTATTATATGAGTATATGACACTAGGCTTCTTAAATAGCACTGCATGTGAATGTATGGGCAAATGAATCAAACTCAAAGATCACATTTGGCTTCAGATTTAGACTTCAAATATTGCATTTATGGAATTAATTCCATTAGGGGTGTTCCCATCTCAGCCAGGGGAGAAACAGTTGGCAAAGTCAGTTCATCCTATGTGAGTGCAATTTTTAGATATCCATAGTGGGGTGAGGAGTGTATACCTGAGAGTGGAATCTTCATCTCACATTGAATCCTAACCAAAATTTGCCACAAACCAGACTACATCATTTGCATTAGTGTTTTCACTGTACACAGACAGGAATACTAACAATAGCAACAATAACAATAAAAATTCTTCAGCACGGTCTTAAATTGGGGAACAGATTTTTCTACCATGTAAAAATTATTTGTAGGCTGTTGTCAAACAAGTTTAGCCCTGACACAGAGCTAAGTTCAGTTTTTCTGTACAAAATGCTGTCTGGACTGTCATGTTTCCTTTGCAGTTTTTATGCTAGCCCAAAGGATGCAGATATTAAATCTATCTTTTCTGCTAATTTAGTTTTCCAGTTTGGGTCCATCCTATGCATATCTGTTACTTCTGTCATATGTCCATGACCCTGAGCGCAAAAGACCTGCAGTAATGAAAATTTTTATCAATAATTTGGCAGAGGAGAGGTTAACATCAAGAGGTATTTTGGTCAGAAACTGTGCTGCACTGGTTTCAGCTTAAAAGAGAATAAATCTCCCATATAATAAGCTATATTAGCAACAAAAAAAAAAAAAAAAAATCAAGTAAACATTCATAGATCATGGCTGAACTATGATAATGTAGAGTTGAGAAAATATGGTCTAGTCTGCTTAAAAATCTGGCCATGCTGCTGTGCACTCGCAAGTTTCTCAAGCAGGAAATGATGGAAAGCTCCACCGATCTCAAATAACTCAATTGTTTTTCCTTTTCTAATCAAATATCTTCATAGTGAGGGACCAAAAATGCATCATTCAGCATGCAATGTGGTTGTGAAAGCATGAAATATGGCACTTCACTGTTAATGTAATATTAAAGATTAAAAATGTTTATTACCTGTTATTCTTCTCTTAATTGTTTTGTGTAGAGAAAAATAGAAGTTGCTGCTTTAATGCATACAAAACCCAGAATGTGCATTCATAGCAGAGAGCAAAGTGCTGGGGCTATGAAAATTATGTAAATGATGAATTCCAGTGAAAGAACTTTCAAACCCTTAGGGTCTTCAAACAGCATTAATTCAAGAAATTAGATACAAAATTTAACTTTTTCATGCTAATAATGATTTCATAAGGAAAAACTCGTTAGTAAAGGTGACAAATATGAAGTTCTATTGAACATTTAAATTCAGGAATCTTAGTATGCGCCCCTGGGATATATTTACTCAGCCAATGACTCTGATGTTATTAAGTAATTTATTTGAGAAAGTCTCCATTCATGAGTTTACATAAGAACAATATCAGGTTTACAAAGGCTTGTGTTGTCAGTTTAGCAAATACCTAATTCACAATGACTTTTGCTTAAGATTTTCATTAGGTTGTTCAATAATGTTTGATCGTTTAATGTCAGCTTCATAAGATCATAATTTTCCCTATATGAAAAGAGGAAATTAAAAGGAGAAATAAATTAAAAACTGTGAACTAAACTTAAATTTAAATCAGCTTTGCCACAAAAGAGAGGAGAACAGTGTCACTACCTATGATTATACTATGCTTGTGTATAAAGTATTCACACTTAGCAATTTAACATTTTGCTGTGGTATATTTCTATACCAGCAATAAAAAAAAATATATATATTGAAACATACCACATGTTTCATCATAGTTCAATATTTCAAGACTGGTCAGCCATGTGAAAGTCTCAGTTTCTGGCAGCATTTGTTAGGGGGTTCATTAATTAGATAGGAAAAAAACCATCTTAGATCTCTCAATTTCTATGCCTATTCATGCTGTAATCTGTGGCCTGCAGCCAGTGTTTCAGGCAATGGGCAAATATAACTAAAAATGACAATTCCTGCAAGTCAAGGAGCAGAGTGGATGTGACAGAGAGAAATAGGGCAAGATCTGACATAAGGATGGCCAAAATTGTCAACAGAATACTTGTCTTCCTACAGAAAGTGCTGGGCCATCAAAACAGGGCTATTTCCCAGGAAATGAGCTGATTTTACTCAACTTTCTAAAGAAAAACAGGCAAGCCTTGAAATCTTCGTAGCTTCCCAGCTAGATCATTCACCATAATTCTTCAGAGAGCTCCCTGGTCCCCAGGCTCCATCACAGGGCTGTGCCTGAAGGAGGTTTGACATGATAAGTGTTTGAAATCACTGCTGGTTCCTGTTACAACCTGCCTCCATCACTTTTTCTCCTCCTCAGGATGGTTCTTGCCTTCCCATCACAATGGTTCCTGCATTCAGGTGTCTTTCCACCCTTGTCCCTCCAACTTATTCAGGCTAAAACGGGAACACATCAGCCTTTGTGTTTCCATGTGAGAGATCCAGTCTGTGCTCCAAGGCTTGTCTCTACCCCTCATTGCACATCCTAAGACAGCTGAGTCTTAAAGCACAACCTGCCTGTGTGCTAAATCTTGTGCTCTGCACAGCACGAAACCCTGGCCTACACCTGACTCTAGGCCAAAAAGAAAATAATATCCAAATAAAAGCCCATATTGCAGCAATTACTAAACTGTGTCACACTTGACTGGAGTATGAGCCACCTGGAGGGTCTGATGAGAAGGCAAAAGTATTTTTTCTGGCGATATATCCCATGGGAAATGAAAATATGACTTACAAATAAAATATGCAGAATTATAAAATGGCTATCTTGACTTTAACCCACCTTTCCACTAACCTAGATGACTCTTTAATCTTTTTAACTTCTGTTCTTAACTGAATACACATATAATGAGAGGGAACGGGAACAGGCAGGCCAAGTTAGATTTGGTCTTATTTGTTAGCACATGCCTCACTCACGTGTAACTGCGTTTGTGTGTTCTCTGGCAGAGTGGTTCTCTGACATTTTAAGGACTTCTGAAATGCAGAAGGGCTCTAATCTATATAAGAATAATCTCCGTTAGTAAGTAGGATAGTCATAGGATAGGAGTGGGTACTCTTCAGAGAAATCACAAGGCTCAAAAGGTAATGATCTTGGAAAGGGCTTTCCAACAAGGTAGGAGATCTCAAGAGGAAATCAAAGGTCCTTATTGGAAAGCTGAGCATAGAGGAAATGAGAAATGATACAGAATTAGGCAAGGATTCATAAGTAAAATAAGATGTTGAAACTATGGCGTTGTTTTACTGCATCAGTATTAAGGTGCAATTTGTCTGAGTAAAAGGCAGAGAAGGCAGCTAGGGATGATTTCCAGATACAGACAGGAGAGACATGAGGGATTTGGCAGCATAATCTCTGAAAGAAAGTTAATAAGGGGAAGTATCTGGAAGTAAGTAAAAAAATTCAGTATATGCAGTGCTTACAGATAGGTTACCATTCACCAAGAAATATTACCATCCATGTGATTAGTGCTGAAAAATACATGTGGGAAGCAGGAAACAGAAGAAATGGGTTAATACCTTTGTAATAAGAGCCATCCACACATTTAGGAGGATTGGTTTTATTTCTCCAGAAATACCACTGAAGTTTTTATCATTAAAGCATTAGGTAAAACTAAAGTTTGCAGCAAAAACAAAAGTAGAAGGACTGGTTTCCTACAAGTGATAAGAGCACAGGAGAACAGTTTAATCTGTATAATTTGGGTACCTACAGGGATTGCAGAAAGAGGTGAAGACTCATGGCTCTCTTCCCATCTTCAAGGCTAAAGGTTGACTGTTTATGGTACTGGTGGTTTTTGCTACCTCCCTACTAATATCTTTAATCGTACACATTTAAAATGAAGTCTTTTTGATGGCTCTTAAACTTGAATTGGACGCAATGCTAGCGGGGGAAGATATTTTCTCATATTTATAAGTGATCTCATCCTTATGCAATTCCAGCTGGACTGTAAAGAGCTGCTCCTCAGACTCGAGGTGGCAGGATTGGTTCAAGTGCAGGACATTGAGGCACAAGGCCTGACACACCTCTCTTCACAACAAGCCCAATTAAAGGCGCTACTTTAGCGCGAGACTGGAAACAGAATCAAGCCCAGCAAGTAATGACCTCTCAGTCTGCAACTCATTTGGAAACCCAAAGCGGAAGAAATAATATTTATCCATTGAATGAAATGACCAAGTATTTTCCAGCAAAATTGGTCCCAAATGTTAGACCAGTCTCCCTTACTGGATCAATCAATTGATCGATCTGTCTATATTTACTTATATATATACATATACATATACACGTCCTCCTACAAAGGGTGCTGGGGTTGCCAGTAAAGAATACAGCACATTTTTACAGAATGTAATATTTACAGATGTAACCTGGGTGGTTAGAGCACGCTGTTTAAGAAAACTAGCTATGATTTATAGCAACAAATAAATAAGACAAAATTTGTTTAACGTACCTCAGCATTAAGTATCTCATGCATTAATTGTCTCCAAAGTCTGTTCCATTTGTTATCTAACAAGGTGTGCTCCATTATTATTTTTATCCAGTTCATTGCTTGATTCTATCTGTTCTTACAAAATTAGCTTGTCTAATCAGAAACTGCTTTGGCTGGTAGTTCATTTCACATAAAAAGGAGGAATTCTTGTTTACTGAGAAAGTAATTGGATTATAATTTTGAAAAGAAAGAAATATGGATTGTAATAAATTGTTTCGTAAAAAATACACGGGAGCGTGAAAAGTAGCAAACCCAAGACAAATTAAAAGCTCTAATGAATGAAAAGGCTATAAATAGAACATGAAACTGGAAAGAATAATTCATCATTGTAACTTACCTACTCCTTGTTATTCGGATGAAAAGAGATGAATATCTAAGGAAATAAGAAAAAAATGTATTTACCAAATGATGGTCAAGCAAGTATCTATTTTAGCTGCCACTTTCCTTCTAGCTCTTCAGCTCTTGTAAACATAATTAAACCTTTATTACAGAAGAAAAAAGTATAATTTAACCACATTTGGGAGTCCAAAATTCCATTTCAGTTATTTATTAAATTCTGTTGATAAGTTTGCATCACCATAGGTAGACTATACTAAAGTTGCATGCATGACTTTGTTACCTGCATCAGTATATGCCTTAAGTGAAGGCAAGAGAATGCAGAAATTACATTCAAAGCACTGACCAATATACTGGAGATGTTTATAGAGCTGGTCCATCATGTGTATTTTATTGCTTATCAACATTTCAATTAATATCAAACTGTAGGACTTTCTGTCTTTTTTTTTTCTTTTTTTTTTTCTTACCACCTAAAATATTTTGTTGTTAATCCTGCTTTTTTTTGCGTGCGTGTTTTAATTTTTTTTTTTTTTTTAACCTAAAACAAGTAAAACAATGCATATTAAACATACGAGAAATAATGGAAATGGACTATGAAAATTGTCTAAAGGAAAATAAAACAACCAGAAAAGAACGTGTGAAATTGTTGCAAGTAAGATTTTAGAAGTTAGAATAGATATTAGTTATATTATTATATTATATTAT
>VZTG01008756.1:766401-809202 GCA_013397845.1 Melanocharis versteri | reverse complement strand
GGGGGGGCCGGGGCTTTCGTGCGGCCGCCGCATCCATGCCGGGAGAGAAGGATGAAGGAATGGAGGAGGCCGGGCCGATCCTCGCGGCGCCCGCAGGAGCGGGGCCTGGTCCCGGCGCGGCGCCCGGAGCCGCTGCCGCCCCGCTGCCGTGCGTGACTCACGCGAGCCGCGAGTGGGCAGCGCCGCGGGGCTTTTCCCACGCCAAAACCTGTCGCTGGCGAACGAAAAAAGGGGTTCGGGGTAAAATTAGTGAGTTTAATTTCTATAAGTTCGGGGCGCGCGGTTGCTTAGCAGCTCTCGGCGTGAGATGAAGCGGGTGTTCGGAGCTGCCGTGGGTGCTGGAGCAGCTCCCCGGCTGCCGAGGGAGGTGGATCGGTGTTGGCCTGGGCGAGGTGGCCCGGCGGTGCAGGAAGCTCTAGGTCTGGGTGTTTAGAGAAGGATGGGTCACGCCTTCGCGCTCGGTTAATTTCTCTTCTGGAGGTAATCGTTGCGTTTTCCTGTGGGAAAGAATGTAGTTCATGGCCACAGAATCATAAAATGATTTGGGTTGGAAGGGTGCCTTGAAGATCATCTAGTTCCACCTCCTGCGCTGGGTGCTTGTATACTTCCCAGCTTCGTTTTCCTAATGTGCGATGTATCGTCTGAAAGTATATGGCCCCTCAACCCACTTCCAGTAATGAATACTAGTTAGGGTTTTATTGCTTTGCCTTGAACACAGTTATCTGAGAGGTTTTTCCTATTTCAAAGAAAATGCTAGTTATTACCTTCAAGCAGCAAGTACACCTTTTTGGGTTCAGCGCATTAAAATTTCAGTGCTGTTCCCATGCTGACCAGGTTCAGCTGCAATGGCAAAGTGAGTTTGAGAGTTTTAGGTGCTTACTTGATCCTCTGACTTCTGGACCCAGTTTCTGTCAGGAGTGACCCTGTGTGACTGATCTGAGGTAAACGATGTGTTTTGTCAAAGTTTTTTGCTCATATGGGAGACCAGAAGAAGTAAGGACTACTGAGTGCAATGTTGATTTTAATTAAGGTGTTAATTGAGGAGAAAAAAACCAACAGGCCAAGTGATTTAAGTATTTAAAAGTTAGTGTTCATCCAAAGTCATTGCACTATTTGATGTGCGCTAGAGTGTTTCTGCAAATCTTCACTGACGCAAATAAAGCATTCTGACTAGATGATTGCAAGTTCCTGTCTTTCTGAAAGGTTCCTTTTTGTCTGTAGTTCTGTACATTGGATAATAACTTCAGTTTAATAATGGTAACAATATAATTACACTTTTAACGAACAGAAATTCACAATTTATGGGGAAAACCATCAAAATAGGGAAGTTGTTTGTGCGTGTGCTTGTTGCACTTTGAGAGAAATTTCCCAGGTGAAAAATGAGCAAGGGGAATTTCTCTTGAGCGCAGCCCTGCTTTGCAGGGCAGGAAACAGGCCTGGAGAAATTAAACCTCGTTTTGATAGCTCTGCCTTAGCCATTGTGAGTCCGGGCTCTGTTTTCATTCCCAGTGTTCTGATACAAGGACATTTACTCCTGTTAAATGGTCCACTGCCTACAGACATGTTTCTGCTTGGCATGTTTGGATGGCTGAGTCCTGAGTGTGTTGGCCCATATGGTGGTAGCCTCTGCTGTTACTCATGTCTAGGAAGTGATGCAGGTGGACAGGCTCTCTGCAGGAGAGCATCAGCACTGGTGGTGACACCGCTTTTTCCTGCAAATGCCAAGAACCGAGTACAGAATTGCGAGGTCTTGCATACAGAGAGAGAGTAGGCATGACCAAGTGGCTTGATTATTGTGTCATGTGCAGTTTTGCAAATATGGAGATGTCCCAGGCACAACTCTTGTGTATTCATGTAGTGATTTGTGATTCAAATAGTAGTTTTCTTCAGCTGCAGTCAGTGCTGCTTGAGAGGGGGAACTGGCTAGCTCAGACGGTGTAGCCCACGGAGAAGTGGTGGGATTGATTATTGTATTTTATTGTGAGCCTCTCTTCAGCCCAGCTGCAGCATTGCTGACTGCTTGGAACACTTTAGTTTTGTTTATTTCTTTTTTTTTCCTCTCTGTAAGCTGTCAGTTCCAAAACTGCTGTTTAAGATTCTGTCATAGATTCATCGTCTGTTGAGGATGCGAAACTCAAGCTACTAGAAAACCACACAATATATGGGTTTGCGGTTAAAGGAAATGGTTAAGACTTTTTTTAATAAGAGGAAGTGAGAGGTTGAAGTGTATGTAGTAGCAGTAGAGATTGCTGTAGATGCTGTCTAGAGAGTACAGATTTTCAAGAATTATGAATATTTTCAACTGTTAGAAACAAAGCAGGAAAATTTTACTTCCCAAAGAATCACAGTTGTTAAAAGCAGTTAGAAACATCGGTTCTTTATACTTTATCTTCCTATACAAGTTTCAGTTTTGTTGCTGTCGTGCTTATAGCTGGTAATTGTTCATAGTTTCCTGTTTACTGACCTTCTCTGCCACTGTTGTCTTCTGAAACGGTTAAAAGTTTGTTGTTTTTAAGACAGAGTATCTGACTGTGGTTTTTTTGCCTCTGGGAGTGACATGGAAATTAGGAAAAGTGAGGTTACTAAGGTGATAGTGGATGATGAGACAGAACTTATATTTCCACCCTGTAAGGAGGTAAATTTTTTGTTGCTGTTTTTATTTTGAAGGATGACTCTTTGCTTGCTGCTTTTAGCTGTCTTTTGCATTGGGACCAGTATTAGTACTGAACTTGGAACTCTTACCCTTGTGATTTCTCTCTTGGTTTGTTCCTTCTGTTTTTCAAGAATTTATCCGTGGTTGTCTAGGTTATTGTCTACCCTGTAACTTTTGTCATTACTTGCCTACAACTACACCTCTATAAATCAGCAGGGGTTTTTCATGCCATCCTGGCTCAAGTGAAGCTTGGATTTCGTGGTTACCTTCCAGAGCAGACCGAGTCTTGTGTTGGTAAGGTTTGTGTAAATGCGGCCATAACTGTCAACTGTTTTGTTTGAGAATGGTGGCAGCAGAGAATAATCTTTTTTGTGGGCCTGTCTTTTGTTTGTTTATAAAGCCCTTGGATACCGGAATGTGTTTACAGTAAGAGATTTGATCTTGAAATACCTGAAGTAGAGATTTAGCCAGAGCAAATCAAGGGGGTGTGATTTTGATGAGTGTTGAAGTAGTACGACAGTCAACAGAGCTGCTGGGGATGAAAGTTAAGGTTTTGAATTATTTAGAGTATATGTTAATCAAACATGATGAGTCTGTTATTTAGCATGAATTGCTTTGCTAGCAGTGTTCTGTTGTTCTTCACAGTATAGGTTTTACGTTTGTTCACAAGATTTTTTTTAAATGTCATTAACAAAAAAAAATTCTTTTGAGTTTCCCAACTTTATTACATAGTATCTGAAAAACAAGAATCTTAAACCAATTCTCAGATGTGAACTGCATAACCAAACCGAAGGCATAGATAAGGAACTTAATAACTGTTTGCAGAGGCTTTAGCTGACTTTATATTTTCTTTAAAGATGTAACAGTGGAAATACTGGATTTTTACCTGTATTGAGGGTGTTACTACTTAAATTTAAAAACTGTAAAAGCTAGTTGATTGTTTTATTAATAGAACGATAAAGTGTACAGTTTTGCTCAGGCACTTGAGCAGTTCTTCGGGAAACAGTGGGAGAGATTTTTGGTGACTGGAAGACCATGGGGAAGTTTCCAATCTGCAGAGCTCTGAAGTTTGGAATGGTGTAGGATTAGATCACCCTTTGGACACAGAGCTCTGCGCTGGAGTGCAGACCTTTGAGCTGAGAGGAAAAGCTCACCAATAATTTAGTTTTGAATTGTAAGGTTGGTGTTGAACAGATAATGTCAGGTAATGCCTTCAGGTAACTGGGAAGTGTCTCAGGGTGGGGCAGTATTGCTTCCATAGATGTCAGGAGTTCTTTAAAGGTTAAAATGGCAGTATATGTTTGTGTCTGTGATCTTGGAGGTATGGCTTATAATACTGTCTTATTGATAAGCAGAGGAGGAAGCCCCAGACAAACTCACAGTGCTGGCAATTAAAAAAAATTCCTTTGCTCAGGAAGCAAACACTAACTGGTGATACCATATCACACTATTTTTTTTCCCTCAGAAAAAGCAATTAAATTTGTAAAGAAACAGAAAGACTTTCTAATAAAATAAAAATGTCCCATGATATCTTCTAAAATATACAGAGTGGATTTTTCCTTTTGCATCAAGAGTAGATGCCCAGAATTATCTTGCCTTGTTTCTTGGCTTACACATACAAGTTACCTTGCCCCCTGCAATCACTGTTCATTTTGTGTTAACACAAAACCAAATCCAGTTTTAGTTGCAAGCGATTTGTTAAGTTGTGTGCAGAGGAGATACACCTAAAAAGTAATAACAGTTCCCATTTGAGGTTCAGAATAGACAAGGCTTTCCATTTGCCTTGCTTCTTTTTTTTAAGATGTTATTTTATAAACTACATTGAGGAAAAATTTTGTGGCAGTGAAACTTCTCTTAATTTTTTTTATCCTTTGCATTTCACCTGCCCCATATTTGATTAATAGAACCAAGTGCTTAAACGGGTGCTACAAACACAAGTGGACTATGTGAATTTATCACTGTACAGATAGTGTCAAACCCAGTATATTTCATTCATCGACAAGGTGATGGGTCATTCTAGTATGGACAGTTTTGAAGATACTTTACATGTTGACCTTAGCAAGGCTGCTGACATGACCTCATCTGATTGTTCTCATGAACAATCTGAGGAAGTACCGTCTGGATGAAGCTGTGATGATGAAAGCAGATGGATCACCATATTAGGGAATGATTGTGAAGATCTCGTTGTGCGATGGGGATCAACAGGGTCTTGTTGGGGTGTGTATTGCCTCTGGTTCCACTCACTCTTAACTTCAACAAACTAGATGACAGCTACAATGTGCTTAATAAATTTATATATAGGAAACTGGGACAAGCTACAGAATCTAATTGAAATTCAGCTTGAGCTTAGAAATAGTAGGTATGGTCTAACAGACTTGGAGGTGGCTGAGCAAGTACGATTGTAGACTATTTTGTGCTTAGTGGAATTTAAAGGACAAAATGAGAAGTAATGAGATATCAAGTCTGGAGAAAATAGCTGGGAAAGGTTAGGGACATCCCAGGGCAAACAAGAGCCAGGTAAGTTTCACTGCAAAAAATCAGGGATGACATGAGGTTATATAAATGTGTGAGCAAGATAATCAGAAGGAAAAGTAAGTAATCCTTTTGGTCTACCTCTCCTTCATTGAGATTCATTGAAAACATATCTGGTTGACCACTCTTTTCAAGGAAGATGTGGACAAAATGGAGAAAGTTCAGAGCAGAATAATAAGGACAGGTGGTACAGAAAATGGCACCCATTAAAAAAATGGGAATGTTTTTTCGAGTCAGCTTATAAGTGATACAAATCTGTATATATTTAGGACTGCTGTAGAGAGATAGGGAATAGTCTGTGCAATCCAGTATTGATCATCAGAGATCAAGAAGTGATGGATTAAATTAAATATTGGAAAACTGAATTTAATATTGGAAAAGACTGTGAGAATGTTTTTGAATGTAGCCTGTTTGAGACTTGTAAGTAAATATTTGGCAGACATGTCCCAGGAGCAACACAGATACAGTTGATCCTGCCATGGAATAGGAGAGGTAGGTAGGCAATTTCTTGAGGTCCTTTCTAGCCTTTTCTTCTGATTTCGCATGAACTTACATTTTACTTGGTTGAATTTCTGAGTAGTGATACACTAGGATTTAAAGTAAGGTATGGACTTGGGGTTCAACACACACCAAATAATGAGTAAACACAGGGAAGATGTCTTGCTTAGATCTAGGAAACATGGGACTGACTGTAACACCTTTAATTGTAATTTTGAATTGATATGAGGCTACATTATCTTTCAAATTTTGAACCCTAGTAAATAAAAAATGCAACAGCTGTTAAATTTGTAGTAATTTTGTGCCTTATTTTGAATATGTCCAAGGCGTTTAGAGACTCTTCATGAAGTAGTTACATAGAGACTTTCTTCCGCTTCCAGATCTTGATTGCAACTATTAGCATAATTTGTATCAAGATACAGGTTTACCTTTCATCAAGTATAATTTATGTAACTACAAGCATAAGAATGTAATTCACTTAGTACAAGGTCACCCTGGCGATGCTGGTGTAGGACAGTTAAATTTTAGCCATCGACAGTATTAAACTATAGTCTAATAATTTGTCCATGTGTGACCAACTAATTCTTGCATCTTGTTGGATAGACTTTAGGAGGGAAAAGGCTTTATTCACAAAACTTACCTGGGGCTAGCCTGTTTTATAATGAACTTAGGCTTCCACAACCTAAAATACAGGCAAGCAGTTGTGGTAGGCTTAATCAGAGATATTAAAGCAAATGTAGTGTGAACCACTATTCAAAGCAGCTCTTTTTTGTTTATTCCCCTCTCTTCTCAGTAGTTTTGCTTTTTCAGAATTAGAGATTGTGGGTTCATAATTTTAATTGTTTTAAATGCATGGCAGAAACAAAGAGTATATGATAGGTTTTATCCTACAAAAATATAATTAATGCTGAAAATGTCTCTTTGAATGTTTCTTTGACTTTAATATTTAGTATAATTTACAGGATGCACAGCTAGAAACCAGGCATGCAAACTTAGAGATATGTCTTAGCATGAAGTCTTTAATGCCAGCAGCTCTTAAAAGGGAAGAAGAACAGTTTTACTGTGCCTGCCTTTCTGGCGTATCAAGAGAAAGTGCTATAGTAAACTGTAAATGGGACATACAGGAGCTTTTCCTGTTTTTGAGTGTGAGACATCCTAAAAGTATTTCCATTTACTAATCCAAATTACTAACTTGGGGGATGGCATAGTTTTTACTGTCATTGAAATTCCGTCAATTTCCTTGTTATATTACAGAGTTTTTTAGTGCTGATTCATTTGTAAATCAAACTTAAAGGTGAAGTGATTTGTTGGCTGAGATTATTTCAGTGTATATTATCACAGTCAAGTGGAACTGTTCTTAGCAGTGTTTTATCTGAACTCTGCAGTAACAGTAAATCAAGATCTCTTGAAGTAATAAACACATTAAATTGCTGCAAAGTATGGTTTATGATAATCTGCTGATGTAGGAGATTTGGGGGATGAAAATACGAAATTTGTAATTCAAATGGCCCTTTTTGTCTTTCACTGGGAGACAGCCCTGCTGCTAACTTGGAGTAGGTTGGGTTTAGCAACAACGAAAGAAAATATATAATAAGTCTTTCCATAATACAGTACATATTTAGGCTTTAATTTTTTACCATCCCAAGTCATGTAATTCAGGTGATACTTCCCAGTGTTCTTATTCAAGGGCACATAACAGGTTGATGTTGAGGCATGAGTGAAGTTCAGGGGTTTTAAATGCAAGTTTGGGGCACTGACCGCTGACAATGATTGTACCTGAACATAAACTTCCTTTTATTCATGCCACTTCAGCTGCACGTATATAGTAATTTTGTTGATGGATGTTTTTTTCTTCTCCTTCAACATCCTCTGCCTTCAAGTAGGAAGTAAAATGTTATGCTTAGATTTTTGCGGTGATAGCTGTAACAGTATTGGGGCAAAAGGTCTCTTTGCTGTATATTAATGTTGGTGTATTTTGGGCCAAAGGCAGTTGAACTGGATTCTGTTTTCCTCTCTAGAGGCTACTTATCTTAGATGTAGGCCTTAAGCAGATTTTTGTAGTTGTCTGTTTACTTGTTGGCTGCTTCTGAGTGAGTACAACATAGAAAGTACAGATATGTAGTATTCTTAATTTTCAAAGTGAAATTAGTATAGAAGAACCTAATAGCATCAAGTGAGGAAGAGAATCTGAGTTTTGTTTTATAATAATGTAATTATTTACCTCACTAGGGTAGGTAGGAAAATGCTGCTTTAATTCAAAGCATACGGCCTAGTGAAGCACATGGAAACAGTGCATGTAGTCTGATCTCTCTGAAGCTTGATAACTGTGCCTATGATAGTGAATGAGTATTGTGAATAGCGAACTTCTTAGCTATAGAAATCATATTGTTCTTGTTGGTAGTTGCACAGAATGGTACACAGAATGACTCTTTACTTAGTTGAGAACTTATCATAGCAGGGTACCATTCTAAAGATCTGTGAAAAGAAATGCTGTGTAACTTGAAGGAAATTCAGCATCTGAGTCCATTAAATTTTTTTAAAATTATGTAGATTAGTTTCTAACCATAACTTTGCATGATAGTTTTCAGCATAGCTGCTTATCAGCTGTTTAGTAATGTACAAAGGAATTCAGAGTTGACTGCTGGGAGATTCTTTGAGTATAATATTTTGAGGCTGAAGCAGCTGGAATCCCATTGCTTCAGAGCTGTATTCTGTGAATGCTGCACTAGTAAGAACATTTTTAATTAGTGAATTTCTTTTTAATGCTCAACATTGTTGTAATTCTCGGTTGTGGGGTTTTTCCTGATAAGAAATGAATTGAGGAATGGTTATTGCAGCCGACATGGGGGAAAAAAAGTGGTATCTGAGGCTGAGAAAGGGCCACTGGTTTTGGCTGGTGCTCAGAATTCCGTGTGAATACTGGAGAGCTGTATATGGGAAAATGGCCTTTGTATGTTCTACCACAATGTTCGTACCCATTACGGTACTCAAAGGATTTTGTGTTGACTTATACAACTATTAAAAGCAAAACCTACATTTCTTACCTACATTCTAAGACTATTGCCCTCAGTGTCTTTGTTCTTTTTAGAGCAAAATTCTGTTTATGTCTCTTACCACACTTTCATGCTTGTGCAGAAGTGCTAGGATTGGGGTTTGTATGTTCATTCTTTTATGCTTTATAGAGTAAACTATAGGGAGTTTGAGGTCTGTTCACCATTTTGGGAGAGGTTTAACTTATGGAGACTGTTTTACCTGTGATGCTGAATGCTGGTAACTGTATGGATGAAAACTGTATTGATGCAACAACAGCTAGTAGTCTGTTAATACCAGTTTTTAGAAAGGAGCTGAGCTGCTGTGGAATATGGGAGAGTGAAGGAAAAAGCATTGACCCACTCATTCAGTGATGTCTGTTGTCCTCTTTCAATTCAGTCTATCTAGGTAGGCTTGTACAGCTTTCTAGAAGCTGGAATTTTTGTGTGTTTGAAGAACACTTCCAACATCTTGCAAGATTTTCTTATTTATTGATCCATCTAGTGGAGTTTACCAGTAGGAAGAGTTACAGGTGCTTCAAGTATGATGTCAGATAACAGATGATGGGAAGAAGCAAAGAAGGAGCATATTCACATATATTGAGAGGATTGCCAGTTAGACTGAAGATAACACTCGTCTTTTCTGGGGGCTGAGTTCCTGAAGCCATGAGAGGATGTGCATGTTGATGTTTTCAGATCTCTGTTTCCTTGTGAGTGTGTGTGTAAGGGCTTGGGTAGAACATAAGTTTTAGTAAACATTTTGGAGAGCTGATTTATAGGAAGGAAAACATCTGTTTCTAGGAAAAATAAGGAGTGTATGTGGAAGGAGTGTTTGAATTCAGACTGAAAAATTTATGAAGTCAACCATAGCAGATTTCTTGTCTCCTATATAACAGCAACCATATTGGAATTTAACAGGGCAGTAACAGTACACAGGGCAAAAATATGTGTCTGTTAACTTGCTTTCTTAGTAATCCTTCTAGTAGAGAAAGTTACATGTTTTGCGGCAAGAACAACAAATTGAAATAATTTGACAAAGGTTCTGACACCCATGACACGGAATTAATTAAAACGTCATAAATTTGAAGCTCTATGTTTAATATTTAATGCCTCTTTACAGTATAGTTTGTACTTTTGAAATTGTGTAGACTTTAAGATGTGTACAGAATAGCTCTTTTTTGACGTGTGGTTTGCTGCTGAAAGGATATTGAAGCAACAATTTAATATCTAACATACTGTGGATATTGCTGAATTTGTTTTCATTATAAATTCCTCTTGTATTATGGATACAATACTGTAATAGAGTTTAGTACCTTTGTGGGAAATTTAGCAAATATGAGCGTTTTGGTATCAGAATAGTACATGAGTATACATCGTGATGGTCATGTACTACTGGTAGGTGTTTTAGAAACTTCCAATAATGACTCTTTTGTTGTTTTTTTTTCTTGGCTACCGTTTCTTTTTCAGGTATGTAAAACTTCACTGAGTTTCTGTCCTTTTTCCCCCTGTAGTTGCATGTGTTGCTTGTTAACTTTTTTCCCTCTCTACCTGAACTTAGTTTGGACGTACTATTAGTAGTTACATGTCTCAGTATATTCACAGTGCTTTGCACAACAGTAAAATTCAAATAAGTGTAAAGTTGTTTGTGAGTATTAGAATAATCAACATCCAGTAGAAAGTGTGCTGACTAGAGTAACAGATGGTCATAATGTTCTCTTGAATGTAGGTAATAGTGTATTAGTTCACATAAATGTAATACTTAAGAATTTAAGAGTAATTTGTTTATATGTAATTTTTCTCTCTTTTTATTACACTGCTTTCCCAGCAAGGACAAGTTTGGAAGGTTTGCAAAGCTTTTCACCTTCCCTTTGCCCGCTTGCCCGCTTTCAGAATCAGTCTCATACTCCATGACTTCTGTCTCTACAGTCCACAACTCGGTCATAGAAATCAGTGTGGAAAAGTTTGTAAATGAGCTGTCATTTGAGTTCACTCTGTTGCGTAGAAACGCCTAGCATGTAATTTAGTTTTGCATGAGACGTGAAACTCCTTTGCAAACCCCTCTGAGGAAAATAAAACTAAATGAATATTTGAGAGAAATACAGTTTGAGCGCGTACTTTTCATGTAAGTAATACTGCTTTTAGTGTGTTAGTCCAAATGAAATGGTATCGCATGGCTCGCTAGTCAGAGTAGCAGAGTAGTGTCTGACAGCATGCACTGTAGCTGGCAACAGTAGGTGCTTCCTGAGGTGTTTGTCCACAGAAACTGTTCTGATCCGTCTACATTTAAGAGACCTAACACTTAGCTGCGACTTCACATCAAAATTTAGTGAAACCTTTTCATTGCTGCTTTTAAAGCTCAGCCTGTGCTGCTGTAGGAGTAAAGAACATGAGTAAAACTTCAGTTCCTGGTGTAAAGAAATAGACTATGTTAGGCAAATATTGGTGGTTTGATTGTGGGACGGAAAATTGTCTTACAGTTAACAACTAGAAAAAAACTTAAAATGCAGGTTGGTGGTGGGGTGTTTAGTTTTGTTTTACAAAGGATAGTTTAATCATTTAATGTGCCCAGCACTGTCCTCCACAGATGACGACGTGATTGAGTTTTCTAACAGTTTGTTAACTCCAGATGTATACAATACTACCTCAAACCAGGAATAGCGTTAAAAGGAAACATTTTTTTTCTCCTTCTTTTAGGACTGAGTTTTTTCCCTCACTGCTGTTCTGCACTAACTGCTTTGATACTTCCATGCATCTTTTTCAGTAGAAGAGCATCTCTGTACTGTTTCCCATTGCATATTTCAGCTGTGACAGTCCCTGCACTTTGCCTTTCATTTTATCACCTGCTCACTAAAAGCAAACAAACAAAAAGAGGAATCTTTCTAGTTTGTCTTCAGATTTGCAACTATCACTTAGCTTTACATGGATGATTGTGTTTCTACTTCATTTTGTATTATATTTTTTTATAGGCATGTGGTGACCCCAAAGCCAAACCATCCTATCTTATTGACAAAAACCTGGAATCTGCTGTCAAATTCATAGTCAGGAAGTTTCCAGCAGTAGAAACACGCAACAACAACGTAAGTAATCAAATGGCCATATAACTATTTTTCTCACTCCCCTTTCAGCACAATCTGAGAGGTTTACATTTTCTTACAAAGCATCTGATGTTGACAATTGCAGTTGGAATATGGTTGTTGATTCAAATGTCTGACAGGATACTTGAGAAGGAACTGTCTTTAAGGAGAGAATATTATACTGTAATTCTGGATGGGTTTTGTTAGGATAGGACTCTTTCTGGTTTTCTTTTTGCCTGCTCTCTTCCGTTCAGTTTCAAAGAATTGTCAGTGGGAAGAAATCCTTGGAGAAATTATGCCTTACTTTAATAGAAGAAATTCCTGCTGACTAAACTGATTGCAGAAGATGAAGGTTGCGTAACTTTATTTGTGATGTGCCCTAACCAGCACATCAGTAAAAAAAACCTGGCTGCCAGATGGGAAGAAGTGTTTGTACTGTACAGGTACCCTTGCGTATGGAGTCAGTCCCTGTGGGAATAGAGAATGCTTTAGTACATAAGGAGAAACATTGTGAAGTACAAAAATGTGGAAATATAATTGTTTCCTCTTCACATAGCGAGTTCAGTTGCAGAAGTAAATTATGTTTTACGTTTGAGTGACTCAGTATTGTTGAATTTGACTTTGAAGCCTTTTTTTAGGTAATTAATATTATTAGGCTAGAGGCAGGCATTTTGGCAGGTGATGTACACTTGTTTCCCTGTTTCAATTTGAAAGACAAGGGCCATTAAGATGTTTGTTTTACCTGCTTATGTATTTCTTTCCAAAGGTGGAAAGTGGAGGTAGGTGTTGGGTTTGCATGTTCCCTGCATGCTACTGCGTGCCTTTGTGCTTGGGAGGTTTAGGCTTGCTTTAAGCATTCAGGTTTCTGCAGAATGGTAGTGGAGATAGCAGTGAGAATAATTAGTTTCTTTTACATTGCCATCTCAAATTTGTACGTAATGTCTCCAGTAATACCAATGTGGAAAACAACAACAACAAAAAAAAAGAAACAGGAAAAAACTTTACCTTATGGAGGAAACAATTTCATTAACAATGTGCTTTTTCAGTTTGAAACTTGTACATGCTTTGTACTCTTTAGTATTGCTCATCTTTGTATTGAATTTGATTCTGTTAGTAACAAATATAGAAATTCTTCATCAAATTTATGTAAAAATAGTAAATCCATTAAACCATGTTTGATAAATGCTTCCGTATTCTCTAAGCTTGGCTGGCAGATCTACTATTAAAAGATAATGTACATAGAATTTACTTACTGCAATTGCATGTATGCTTTAAATGTCTTCCAGCTGTTGATTATGAATTTGGAGCTTAGCTAATGATAGATATTTAAGGATTTGGTGCTGTGAAGTTTATGGAAAGAGATCAAAGAAAACTTGGTATATTTTGACAATCACAGTTTCTAAAATAGGACACACTCATAATGTTTTGTCATTGCCGTGTATTTATTTACTATGAGCCAGCCAGGCCTGTGTTTATTAAGCTGAGTTGACGAAAGCCTGCCCTCCTTATGTATGAGTACACTTTAACATAGGATTTTGAGCTCTAGCAATAGGCAGCTGGGGTTTCCGTCCTGTAGTCAGAGCTGGCGGCAGTTCACTTAGTTATTTACAGATGTTTCCCATAGAGTGTTGTAACTCCCAAAACAGAAAAGGGTAATCAGGGATTTAAAAGGGCAAGAAGCTAATTGGAACAGTGACACATTGATTAAAGAAATATCACAAAGGATTACTGCAGTGGAAATAGCTAAGAAATCATAAGTTGTGTTTCCTTCTTGCAGTGAAAATTCCAGGACACCTTTTCAGGAAGGGGTTTTGGATTTTGTATGTTTGAGTGCAGCAGTTGCCACTGCCTAGCACTGTGTACCTATGCTTTTAACATGTCAGTAGGTGATGGTGCCAAACAAGCTTGCATTTAGTTTTAGAGAGTAGGTGGTGCCAGCTTTTTTGGGTTTTTTTGACCTATTTTAGTTGGTTTTTCTCAGGTATTGTCATTTACAGTGTTTTGTGTCTTAGAAATGAGTGACACATTTTATTGAAGAGTTTGAGCAGTGCTTGCTGTAATCAGATGATCTTGAAAAGCATGAATTTTCATTCTGTTGAAACAAGTAATTCTGTTATATTTGCTATTGATATCTTTTACATCTTTATCCATGGAAAATAGAGTCCCTGGTTTTGTTCCTCCTTCAGTGTTTGACATGCTGAGTCACTAGAGTTGCTGACAGTCTGACAGTTGCTGATTTTCAGTGTTGTACCGAGAGTGAAAGTTTGTGGACAGCTCCAACAGTGAAGTGGCTGATGAATCCTTGCTGACCAGGCTGGAAAATGAAATGGAGTAGTTCATCTTCCAGAGCATTAATTATAGATAACTCTGCACCTTATCAGTTCATAACTCTCTCTCCCGTTGTTTGAGGGCAGTCTCTGTGATGTCCTGTTCTTGCCCTTTCTTTTCCAATAACCATTGTGAATCACATAACCTTGAAATTGTGCAGTTTGAAGACCGGGCTCTTAAACTGTTAATGAAATAGGCCACCAGGGTAGTATTGCTGCACAGTGTATGAAATAACCTGCAAAGGAAGGAACGTACATAAGCAAAAACTTGAAGGATTCGGAAAGTGAAAAACAAACAAGATAGGTAGATAGAGTCCTGTTTGAAAGTTTCTTCTGTGTTTGGGGGAGCTTTACTATTTATAATTATTTTAAATTGACTAAAGCTTTATTTTGAAAAGGCCTTCTAAACTGCAGATGGCTTCCAAAAACTATATTTATAGCACCATTGTTCTTGGTCAGGTCTGTGATTTGATTATGCTTGTATTGACTCAGAGTAGCATTTATTTTTACTGAGTTTCCTGGACTAGCTTCAGAAGGAAAGTTCCAAAGTAACGGGTGCAGAAGCAGCCTGATTTTTCTGATGGCTATTTAGACTTCATCCTCCTATAAGGATGTACAGGCAAGGTTCTTGTCACAGAGAAATCAAAAGAGAGCACACTGAACTCAAAAAAAATGTCGTAGGACCTAAAAGTTACTCTGTTCCCAGTTAATGCTAATACTTAATGCCTTTTAAAACCAGAATGAAATAGTTCACAATGAGGAACTGGAGATGCAGAGAGAAAGGACAGAAATTTTTTTTAGATTGTGAGTAGGGCTTGATAAATCTTCTGCCTGCGCAGGTAGAGCTCCATGTCTTTGTGGGATGAAGTTGTAGCCCCCCTTCTGCTTTCCCAAACACCACATATGATAAGTAGTGAGAATATGTGCCTTCTTTCTTGAACATGTTTTTCTTGGTTTGTTCTCAGCAATTTCCTTGTAGAAAAACTTATATTTTTACATGTCTCTTGGAAAATTGAGGTTCAGTCATTGCTTAGCACAAAGCAGACCAATGAAGCATCACTTTGAAGTTTCTAAGTGTATGGTTAGTGATGGAAAGATCTGTTTTCCAGATAATGCTAGTCTTCATCATCTAGTTGGTATGTTCTCAGTATTGTTCATATCAACTCGATTTGTGTTTTGTATTGACTACTTTTCTGCTGTATTGTGTCTGTGGGGACTGGAAATAAGATCACTTGGGAGCAGAGGACAAGCAGTGTGAGCATTTCCAGCCTCCCAGGGTTAGGATCTATAGTTTTGAATTAGTTCGCTTTACTTTTTGAATTTTTACCTTTTCCCTTTTAGATCCCAGTGTGTGTCTGTTTGGTTTGCCTCCTGTGTCTTTCACAGTTTCACTTCATAATGAGCTGGTTGCATAGCAAATTAGCTGGATGTGGGGGAGATGTTGTGGGCACAGAGTGGCTGAACCTCCTTGGCTAAACGTTATTAGAAGTCATTAATGCATGCTTTTATTAAATGCTTTCTTCTCTTAAAAAAACTAAAACCCATAGTTTATAACCAGTCTCGGTTTTTAATTTGTGATAGGTGCTTCCAGTAATTAGTCTTTTTCAAAACACTTAATACAAATAATAACCTGTTTTTCAAAGTTCTTTCTTTCGGCCCCTTTAAGTGGTACAGTACATCAAGGAAAATGTCATTTGTTTGCTTGTTTCTAATGAAGCATTTAGTACTGTAATTTTCATAGCACTAGTGAAGATAATTTAGAAACTGTCATCTCTGGAGAAATAGCTTCAACGTGTCAGCTCTGCTGCCTCATGTATTGGTAATCCCTTTTCACTAGTCATTTATTTTTGAGAAAATTACATGGTCATGCAAGCTATCACAGCTGTTTTCTTAAGTCTAACTTAAATTATCTCCATATTCAGTAAATGTTAATATTTCACTCCACCTTTTGGGAGTGTTAGATCTCTTGCATGGGAGAATTGACTTTTCAGATAACTTCCAGCTTGCTTAAGCAAAAAAACCCCAACTCCCTATATTCCACTGTAAAACCTAACTGGCCTTTTCCATGAAGATTAAAACCTTTTCTAGGTAAGGGGGTGTCATGCACAGCAGCTTGTTCAGCTCTGTTCCTGCTCAGGGAATTTACAGTGGTAAAGGAGCTCAAGAGAGATAAATTTTGCAGAAGTCACTGAGGCAGCAGTTTAGGTTATGGATGTTCCCCCTGCATAAGTGAAATCAGATAATGAGCAACTATTCTCTGTTCAGCTTTGTATGAACAGTTAAGATGTCTTATGCTTCAGAACAGAATATACTAATGATAGTTTATTTCACAAGAAACTGCAAAATATCTACAAATAATAAAATTTTATCTACATTTTTACTAAGAAGTCATTCAGAATTGAAATTGGTCAGCTGATGCCTTGCTCTGATACTACCATAGTTACTGTTCTGGTTTTGTATGCAGTAGCGTGTCTGATGTCTTCAGTTGTTACAGGTGTAAGACTGACTTAAAATTACATATCCTATGTAACGGAATATAGTATATAAAGCTTTTCAGGCTAACAGTAATTTGTGAGTGAGCATTTTTTTCATAGCAATTCTAAGAGGTTGTGTGAAATCCTGAAATCTCTTCAAAATGTTTCACCAAACAAAATTCTAATAAAGTAATATATTTTTCAAAATAGTAAGTGCTTTCAGCTACAAAGTTTATTTTCATGGTTTAACCTTTGACTGGGCCTGAATTTGAGATAGAATAGCATCCAAATATTGTATTTTTCTTCATTATTTGTAATAAATCATTGTAGAACGCTGCTGTAAGTCATGTAAGTCCATACAAGTCACTTGCCAAGGTAAATCCATCTTGCTTGCTTGTTGCTTCATAGTGTCTGCAATACCTGTAGAGGAGTGAATGTGTGTAACACTTTACCCTCTGCTTCATCCACTAAAACTCTCTTTGCTTTAATGATTGACAATTTAAGAGCTTGGCCCTTAAAAAACAAGAAAGCAAACAAAAAAAACCCCTGCTGAGATGACATTCAAAAAATTGTATGAATTGTGAAAAATATTGCAAAAATTGTAAATGAAGGTGAGAGCATGGGGAAACTGTTTCTTACAGCTGAGAAGTAGATCAGTTGTTCAAGAGAAGCCTTCCAGTTGTCTGCCATTATTAGTTCCCTGGGAATGGTAACAGTTATGGAGCATCACAGGTGGCTATTTCCTTTTCAAAACAGTTAACTTAGTACTAGAAACTTGAAAACAAACTAAAATAGGTCTTGTGGTAGACATACATTAGTTAGTAAACATGTTAAATATTTTATTTTATCTTTTTATATGCAGCACAGTACTTCAGAAACTGCTTTTAATTGGAAATAAGAAAACCAAGGACACATCCATCATTCTAGAGTTAATTTACAGAATTTAAAACTAATTTTTTTCATTTTATTAGATGCTTCTATCTTTCCCTGCTGTTCTGCTATGGATTTTGTAGACACAGAACTTAGTTCAAATTAATTGAGTTTTTCAAATGTTCGTCTAAAGACTATAGGTGACAAACATAGTGTGTATAACAAATGACAGTAAGAATACTGGCAGTGATGATTTACCTCTCTCTCCGGAAATTTAACGGTCAGAATTTATAATACTGCTTTTTGGGGCTTATATTCTAGCTGGTAAGATAGAGTTGATGGTATTGTTGCTGAGGACATGGTAATATCTATGGTGCTGGATTGTAGAAAACAAATACAAGTTTAATGATCAGACTTGCAGGAAACATATCACACTGATATAAGAAGCAGAAAATTCACCTTCCTACTGTCTATTTCCGAATCAAGAAATAAGACATTTATTCACATGCTGCTGCTACCAGTCAAATAAACATGATAAAAAATTGCAGAACTAGGGGTACCCTTTGTTTTTACCCACATAAAACTCTCTGAACAACCTCTTCTAGTTGTCTCATATTTTTCGTGAGCCATTGTATTAAACTGGTATTTATTCACATGATTAGTATGCCAGGGTTGCATCATTGCTCCCTTGTCTGAGCCATTGTGTTCATATAAGCTTTAAGTGAGGCTGTCTTGCACTTTCTGGTTTGTTTTTTGCTTCTTTTAATGTACTTTCTGTGTTTACATAATCAACTATGTAAGGATCTTTGGGATTTAATATAAAGAAGGAAAGGCACAAGTTAAAGATCAGTTCCTTCTCCTGTAGGTAATATATTCACAAATTGTTAGCTTCACTCTTTCTTATTTATAAATAATATTCAAACATGATCAGAGATGTGGTATTTTGTTAATAGAAGAAATAATCTCAGATTAATTATTTTAGGGTTTTTTTGATCTTGCCATATTATGCTGAAATTTCTACAAGTTTTCATAGATCTTAAATCTAACTCACCTCATTCAACAAAAATCCTGTTGGTATAATTTGTACTTCAAATTCTCTAAGAATAAATAAACCACTTACAGCTAACCAGTCTACAAGGCATAGTCAGCTATAGTAAAAATAATCTTTTGATGTTTAAAGAGTTATTTCTTCAGTATATCCTATTTTAGGATATACTTTCTTTTGTTAGTTATTGGAAACTTTCAGTAATGAATTGCAGGCTAAGGAAAAAAGCCTCAAACCAAATACAAATCAATATAGCACCAGCAACTTCTAAGCAGCTGTTAGGAAATTAGTAATGGAAAGTTTTAATGCTGTGGTTGTGCAAAGAGCTACACCCACATTCTTGAATGATAAAAAAGCGAATAAACATCCAAGATGCTGCATGCTTGTAAGCTGTTCTTCTAAACATCACTGATGAGGCTGTGCTCTATAAATTGACCTATTTGCCCCATACTGATATAACAGTTTATATATTGTTTTATTTCAGTACTACTATTTTAAATAAAAGTTTACTGACCTCTTCAACACTCAATGTTCAAAGAATGATCATCTTAACTCTGTAGGAAAGTTTTAGCATCACTTAAGTATAAATATTTTTGGGAATATAAGTAACGAGGTAAGAATGCACAGCAATGATTCCATAATCCTTAGCTGAGTGTGGCAAATACCTCCCTATACTCTGTACAGCTTCACAGAATTTCTGAAAATCTATTATTTCTTTCATGATCATAGTTACCGGCACCATCTCCCTTTTTGCCATATCTCCCCACTTCACGTATTGTGGCTTGAAATTGTGGTGTCCTGCTGGAGTGGACATTCAGTTGCTATTTGTTATACCAAAAGTAGTGTACAGAACCTTGAGAGTCTCCTTTAGCATTGCACCTTGCTTACCGTGAGTTAGGACTGCAGTGGGAAAAATGTTGTTAAGGCGTATGTGCAGTGGTAGTGAGTTCTGGCTTTGTTTTTTCTCTGCACTAGAATTAATCTTACTTGTGGATCACACCCTGTCATCTCTTCCTGAAAATTCTTGAAAGGACTTTTCAGATTCATCTGGTTCACACTTGTTTTAGTTTCACAGAAAAAACCCCTATTTCTGCTTAGTCTTCTACAAACTGGCAAGAAACTCTTGAAGCGCTAGGGCCAGGGTGCAAAATTAAAACCACGCATCTTAACTTAATTTTCATTGTGTAAGAACTGTTGACTGATGAAGCACTCCTGAAAGTACAGAGCAGACTTTCCTCTGGAGTGGTTCCAAGTGTAGGCACAGGCTGGCCTGAAGGTGGACTAGAGCTGCACAGACATACTGGAGCTCCAGAGTCTGTGTGTGATGATGCCGGATGCTTCGTTTTCTGAGCTCAAGGCAGCTGAAGTTAAAGCTATACACTGGGAAAGGGATAGCTTTAATCCTCATGCTGAGGATCAAAGTACAAGTCGTGGGATTTGAAAACAGATTTTTGTACGGCAGCAGATCAAATGGAAATAACCTATTTCCTGCATGAGATTTATCAGGACAAGTTACAAAATAAACACATGTAATTGCAACTCTTTCAATTAAGCCTCAGCTGATGCTTGTGTGAAAGAGACTTTAATAATATATAGGCAAGCATTCAAAGTCCAATCCTTTGCAATGGTTTAAGAGTAGGCAGGAGTATTTTATAGTGTAGCCATTCTGATTTGCTCATAACTGTCTGTTCCTATCTTCCTTGGCAATATTGAAAGTAATGGCTCAAGGCTTCTAAAAAATCATCGTCACCTCTAAAAATTAAGAGGAGAGAAGCGAAACTTATTTTACATATGATACCTAGTTGTGGTCCAGGCAGCTTGTTTTATGAATTTAGAGGAATTTTGATGCTTTACATAAAACTGAGAATACAGAACACAGCAATATAAAAGAGAGTGAGCTGAAGAAGCATACTCAATTCTAACCTCTCATGAAAATAAGCTAATCGGTTTGAAGCAACTTTTAAATTTGTCTTATAATTGATTGCTCTTGTTGAGAAAAAGATGTTATTTCACTTGATCATCTTTAATTTAAAATCTTGCAGATTTTTGGAGGGCACTTTTTCCTATTGTGACTGCTTTAACTCATTTCAATTCCTGTATCAGGAAGGAGACGTAATTTGTAGCTGGATATTACCAGTTAAATATTTGGATACTTGCTGTGCTGTGAGACTGTCATACATAGATAAACATAGTGGCTGTTCACTAACAGCTGCTTTTTTGTGTTCTTAATTGTCTAAGTGATCAGTCTGGCTCCTTCAGAAAATCTTTAAAAATAAATGGTATTTCACTGTCTGTTTAAAATATTTTAAAAAAAAAATCCATGTGAATAATTTTACCTTTGTATTCATGTTTGCCTCTTCCATTTTATCCACCAGTGTCTAATGCTAGTGTTTTGCTTCTTTTATGTTTCTTTATTTTGTTGCTTTTGTTTGAATGTATTATTGTGTTTATATGGAACTGGTCAAAGAACCGTTACTGTATTTTATGTTTGTATCTACATTTTATTTTGCATGCTTAACGTGGCTTTGCCTGGATATTCTTTTTGGTAAGTTCAGAATTTAAAAGCATAATGTTTTTCTGTAGTAAAGTTTGTAACCTGCCACCTTATTTTCTTCCACCTCAAGTAACATAATTATTTTGGTTTTGGCATACTGATTTGTGCTCATGTACTGTTCTGCTTTTGCAAATTATACGTATGATAACACTTTTCCTAACTACCATTTTCATCTCTAGCTGAGCTAAACAATATGACTCTGGTACTAATGTGTACTAATGTAACTTTTATCTTCAAAATGTAGTTGGCAGCTGTTAAAATGATCAGTACTGAGAACTCTGTGTGTATTTGAGACACACAGAACCTCGGTCTTAGAAAACCATGTTACAGCTTCTTTGCATAGTCTGGTGGTTACTCTGCGCTTCACAGGTATTACTTTCCAGCAGTCTTCTCAAGATCTTCTAAGAACAGTGTGCATGTTTGTGTTTCTCTTTTAGCAACAGCTTGCTCAGCTCCAGAAAGAAAAATCAGAGATTTTGAAGAACCTGGCATTATATTACTTCACGTTTGTTGATGTTATGGAATTTAAGGTAAGGTATTACAAATATGTAAGTTGTTCTGTCACATTCGGTTTCTGTAATTTTATTTATGAAATAACACTTTATAATGAAATAGCTGAACTTGAAGCTCTGTTCTTCAAAAAAAAAAAGATAATCCATCACTAATCGTAGTAATGTGATTTAATTATATACTTTTAAACTAAAGTTATTCGTTTGTTTTTCAAGGACCATGTCTGTGAGCTGCTGAACACTATTGATGTTTGCCAAGTCTTCTTTGATATTGTAAGTTTCTGGGTTTAAACTTGCAAAAATGTTTGTATTCAGAGTCCTGTGGGGAGAAGGACTTGCTTTTGTTAGTCCAAGAAACATCACATCTCTAGTTATAAATAACTAAATAAATAAATGCAAGAAAAATAAAAACAGTGTGGGGTTCAGATTTCTAACTTTTATAATAGAGAGATAGTCCTTTCTCAGTAGGCTTCTTACGGGCAGTAGTAACAGTATTGTTACCAGACATAAAAATCTTTCAGTAATTTTTGATTTATTGCATCTGCAAGTTAATTCCTAATCATGTGTATGCTTATGCCTTGTGAGACTCACAAGGCAAGACTATTACTGGTGTCCACCTAAGCTGTGTGAGGAGGTCACTTTTGGGGTTGACTAAAGCAACTACAAAAGCATCTAAAAGTCTTACATTTAAAATGAAACCACCCCCCTGCCCAGAAGAAAAAAACCACATAGCAAAAAAAAAAAACCCAAAAGAAAACCTCCAACACCTTTTCCTGTTGGTTTCAACTTTCTTAATGTTCTTAATGTCACCTTGTTAGTTTCTGTCATTATTCTAAATTTCGCCAACTTAGATTCATAATATGAAAAAAGAACAGGTATGTATTCTGTGGAGTGATGTTACAAGGCCAGTGGGATATGTGCTAGTCTTTTACATTAGGGTCTCATTAAAATACAGTTCATATGTACGGCACTGCTGACAGCTTAGTAACAAGAAAAGTTTTCCTGTCTGTCAGGTGATCTGTGGCACTTAAGCCTGGAAGGATTTATTTGGATGCTCTGCTTTCATGAGTGCAAACAGTTCTGGGAATCTGAATGAATAAATTAAGGTTATACAGAGTCGTATGCAACCAGAACAAGAACTTTGTTCAAAAGACAGCCCATTGTATTTAAAAAATGCTGAAAATTGGTGGACATGTAAGGAAAAATGTTTTATGCTTGTTTCTAAAAGTTTTAGAATGATAATTTACTCGTTTTCATTCTAGACTGTAAACTTTGATTTAACAAAGAACTACCTAGATTTGATTATAACCTACACAACACTAATGATACTGTTGTCCCGAATTGAAGAGAGGAAGGCTATCATTGGACTGTATAACTATGCCCATGAAATGACACATGGAGCAAGGTAAAAAATTCATTGTACAAAAGACGTGTATAATGTTAATGATAGTAACAGCTACACCTGAGTAAATTGTTTGTTGTTGCTTTTAGTGACAGAGAATATCCACGCCTTGGCCAGATGATTGTGGATTATGAAAATCCTTTAAAGAAAATGATGGAGGAATTTGTACCTCACAGTAAAGTATGTAACTACTTTTCACAGGCATGCAGTAACCTTAATTGGGAGAAACAGAGATGAAAAGTAAATATGCAAGAGTTTGTTTTGTTGAAGGCCATTTGGTATAAATATTACATGAGATTTCTGCTTACGTTGAATGCGTAGGGGTGAGGATTGATACCCTATTGAAAAGCAGAACCTGCAGAAAGACAGGAATGTTAAGACCCATTAGTAAGGTGCCTTTTTATTCACTAAGGATTAGAAATTAATTAAAAATCAGTTGTGGATCATCTGAGAATAGCTACTTCTGTGTTTTGTGTAGGCTTGTAGCTTGAAATTAAAGAGATTCACAATGTTTCTATGAAGTTGGTTGTTTTGCTGGATTGCCATCCTACATGAGTGTGGTTTTCTATTTTGTAACCTGAGGGGTTTTGCTTTGGATTGTCCTTAAACTGGGAATCCTGGAGATCGAGACTGCCTCTTTAACAGTAGCTCCTGTACTCAAAAGCAGACAGTTTCCCTGCTGAGTTGCCTTCACTGAGTTAAAGGAGCTCAATTCCTTTAGTTCTTTCTGTACAGATGTTTCTAAGTTTCTGTTCTTACACAGCTGGTTGTGTTGCAGTTCCGTAATATTTTATCTAGGCTGTATTTTCATGTAAGAATACCTTGGAAAAGTTACAGAAGCCTTGCCAAAGTCAATGTATATCCTGTTTTATCACTTCCCATTTGTTCACTAGATTTGCTATTCTGTCAAAGGAAACTAGATTTCTCTGATCAGGACTGACCAACTGTTATAAAGACATTACTTTCTAGCTGCTCGCAAATTAATTGCCTAACAATTACAACTTACTTTGGAATCTTTGGCAGTAGCTTAAGTTAAATTCTAAGTTATTACCTAAAGTTTTTAGGGTTTGGAGTTTTTGTTACCTATTTTGAAGTTTAGATACTGGTTGTTTTCCTTCTCTAGTTTTCTTGAGATTTTTCTCGATTTCCTTAAACTTTTTAGGATTGTCACTAGAAGTTCAGAGTTTTCCAGCTACTTTCCTAAGTGCTCTGAAGTGAAGTAGTTTCCAATACTTCCAATTTGTCTGTTATCTTAGTGTTGTTATGGTTTCCTCTCCACGATTCCTGTCTTGTTAAGACTTACTTAGCTAAGGATCGCATTTACAAGTAATCTTTTGTGGTGCACATTTTGGCAAAGATGCTTTACTTCTCAGTATTATCTTCGTTTATGCTCTTGTATTTCATAGTGGATCAGTCCTTTCCATTGAAACATTTGTAGAGATGACTTTCAGTCTGATTTTTGCTCTTGTGCTTATTCTGTGCTAGAAGTATAGATTGGTGTCAGGGATCTTTTCAGGTGCGGTACTACAGAAACATATTCTTGGGTTGCGCTCTCATGGAACTGCACAATTAAGTTGTCATTCTGTCATCCCACTGCTTTGCAGCAAACCAGACAGTTGTTTAGTCCTTTACATTAGCTTCGGCAGATGACTTCGGTTTTTTTGCCTGAGTGACCTTCTCTGCTCTCACACTGCTCAGATCTGGCTCCCTGAGGATTCATTCAAGCACCAGTGTTGGTACGAAAGTCAGGGAAAAGACTTAGGATATGCTTGCCCAGATAAGCTTAATTTGCTACAAAGATATTCCTGCAGACAGTATCTGCTCAAAGCAATTATAGTTTGCTACCAAAGAGGGGAAGACATACTAAAGGAAGTGGCAGGGAAGGGAGTAACACAGCAGCTGGGATGCTTGAATAAATAATGGACAACTTCCAGTTGTATGTAAGAGGACTTTTGTGCCTTATTGGTTTTTTTCCGTGTCCTCTAATTCTGAACTCAGAATTTTGTAACTCTAATTAAAAATGATAGAAATCAAACTCCTTGCTTCTTTGCATTCTTCCTCTAGCCTGGAGTAGTCCTTTATATGTTAAATAAACTAGGTGCAGTGGGGTTTAACCTTAGGTTTAATTTCAAAACTAGTTCACTAAAATGTTTTGATGACTGTTAGTAATAATGCTGAGGAAACAGCTCTACTGATGAAATAATACTAACCATTCAAACTAACCATTAGCCTGCTTTCTAGTCTCTTTCAGATGCTCTGATTTCACTCCAGATGGTCTATCCTCGACGAAATCTCTCAGCTGACCAGTGGAGAAACGCACAACTACTGAGCCTCATCAGTGCCCCCAGTACAATGCTTAATCCTGCACAGTCTGACACAGTATGGTCTTTTAATTTACTTTATATGAGTATATTATGTAGAGTTAACTAAGGTTTTCCATAAAATAGTTGTCTGTTGGATTGCCTCTATGTAACTTTTAATTAGAGAAGTAAATACGCTGATTAGTACTGGGGAAAAGTTTTCTCTCATTAAATAAAACTTCTGTTACATTAACTCGTGTCTTCAGTTTCAGTAATTTGTTGACTAAAAGATGAAGAGAAGCAATATTAATGTCTACAGTCGTAGAGGGGAGGAATCCTGTGTATCCTCTCAAGTGTTTGCAACACAGGAGACTGGAAATCAGGACTGGTCCTTCCTTTAAAATTTGTTTGCACTTGCTGCCTCAGTTGTGATATGAGTGGTTATCTTTCTGAAAAAAATTGAAGCTTTAATGGCTGTCAGGTCGTGATTAGTATCCATTAAAAGCTTCTCATTCTTAAATATTGTTAAACACAATGTTTTTTGAAAATGAATATTTGTCAAAATTTGTTCAAGCTGTTGGAGGGTATGGAAGCTCACTTAATATTCTAACCCTCAGTTTCTGAAGTGCTGAAACACTGAATTACTGTTAGTGGTCAGCAGCCTTCTAAGATTTATCATCATTTAAGGCTTTGTCCCCTTTTGCTAAGAAGTACTTATAATTAGTGTGCTATAAATTACTGTTTTTTTAACAGATGCCATGTGAATACCTGTCTCTGGATGCAATGGAAAAATGGATCATTTGTGAGTAAAATGTTCTGAAATGTTCATGGCTCATGGTTTTATTAAAAAAATTGGTTAACATTTAAGAGACTGCTTGCTTTCTGTACTGTACAACGGCTGTTGGATTCAGATAAGATTCTGGAGAAGGTGATTAGATTTCATTTGTACTAACATGCAGTGAAGCTAGAATTCAGCATGTGCTGCTGGAATAGTGTGTCGTCAGTTTGTTCCAGACTTTGACTGGAAGTGAGGGCTTTAGTAATTCTGATGAAAATAGTCAAGTAGCATCAGCATAAAGTAATTAATTTTACAAAAATATTGCAAAAATACCTCCATTAGAAGTGGGGAAGTATTTTTATATATTAGAAAATGTTATCCATGAAAGAATTTATTAATGATCTATGCAAACTATTTAAGACAAAATGCATAATCATCTCACTGTTCTCTCACTGTCTTTGTCCATCTGGTTTGTGACATACATCAACGTGAACTTTTGAAGTTGGATTTATTTTGTGCCACGGAATCCTAAATAGTGATGCTACAGCTTTGAATCTTTGGAAACTTGCACTTCAAAGCAGCTCTTGCTTGGCTCTGTTTCGAGACGAAGTGTTCCATATTCACAAAGCTGCAGAAGATTTGTTTGTAAACATAAGAGGGTAAGTTTTTGTTCTCCTTTCAGAATCTCTGCTAAAAACACCGTATCTCTTGAAGAACTGTTTCAAACAGATTACTTCACCTAAGTTCTGCTTAAGTACACAAACATTTTTGCTTGGTATCTTGACTATTTCTTTAATGCATAAGTTTTAGGGGCCTGATTTCATAACCACCACACCTTTTTTTACCTCAGTTCTGAAAGACTGGTGAATCAGTCTCTAAAATGGCAAGTCTCTAAGATTAATGATCTCACGTACAAAACTTGATTTACTGAAGGAAAATGATGATATGAATGTAGAGTTTGCTTGAAAAATTGCATCTTACTGCCACTGTTTCTGCAGTACCTTATATGGAAACTCAGAAACGAAGTTGAAACCTCTACCAGCAAACACCAGGGGCACTTCAGTAGAAAGTATTTTTGGTTTGGGTATCCAGTTTTGGCATTTAGCTCTGCTCAGGAGCTGGTGTGAGTTTTGTGCTGTATCCTGCTTGCTGTAACATCGTAGCTCCTCTCAAGTCCCACTCAGCTCTTTCTAAAATGTGCTACTGATTGTTATACCGTATCTGATTGGCTTTTTCTTGCAGCTACAACAAGCGTATTAATGACATCAGAGAGTGCAAAGAAGCTGCTGTTTCACATGCGTAAGTGTCTTAACAAGCTTTTCTGACAGATTTTAGGATTGGTTTTCTTAAAACAAAATTATAAAGATTGTACAGACAGAATTTGTCAAATGCTGAACTAGTCATGCATTTTCAAATGAGATCATGTACTGATTGTTCTTTTAAATCTGGATTTGCTTAATGTCATTACCAATTTAACTTCCCAAGTTTTAGATTATTTTTCAAATTATCAGGATTGGAAGCATTTAGTTTATTCTTTAGTTACGTTTTGTCTGATTACAACATGTAAACGCAGATTAAAAATTAATGTTTTAATGTAGTCAAATGCAAATCACAGAGGGGGCAGAGAACTTGGGGTTTAAATTTAACGATGCTTCAAGAATAAGCAGTATTGGTGATGAAGATGCCAGTTTTTTGAACCACATTCTTCAAAATTCTGGACTTTTGAAATTGGTAGAATATAATCTGCCTATGCGTGGTCTTACATGCTTTTGAAAATCAAGTGTTCTGTGGCTAGCATAGTGGATAATGTATGTTCTTTTGATGCAGCGGTTCAATGCATAGAGAGAGACGCAAGTTTTTACGTTCTGCACTCAAAGAACTAGCCACTGTCTTGTCTGATCAGCCAGGCCTGTTGGGTCCCAAGGTAATGACAGCTTTTATGGTTTGCGTTTGTGCAGTCTTCCAGTGTGTTTCTCAATGGTAAATCCAATAATTATTTTCTTTGGGGGGAAAAAACTCCTCACTTCACTCTGAGAAAGCCTATTTAATTTTTTTAGTTGTTGGGTTTTAGAGACTAGTTGCCTCTTGAGTGCACAAACTATCCAGCTGTTGATAAACTTGTGAACAATTTTTGTTTTTCAGGCACTTTTTGTATTTATGGCATTATCCTTTGCTCGTGATGAAATTATTTGGCTTCTTCGTCATGCAGATAATATGCCAAAGAAGAGCGCAGATGATTTCATTGATAAGTATGTTCATTTCTAATGCAATACCTTCAATACTAGAATTTCATAGACAAAATAAATTTGAAGGCAATGGAATCTCAGAAAAGGCTGGCTATATGGAGCAGCTGGGAAAGTTCAGAAAATTTTTACTCGGGAATATTAAGTGTCCGTTAAAAACAGAAAATGAGAAATACTGTCCTAGAAACTGGAGCACATCAGTGAAAATTCATTTATAAAATAAAAATATTTTATATAAGTTTTGTTCCTTTAACTTTGAATAGGCAAAAATAAAGCTTTTTCATATGTCTTCACTGATTTTGCATTGATCAAGTCAATGAAGGAGGCAAGAAAACTTTCAAAAAGTTTTATTAGTTGATTTTTAGAATGTCTCTTGTAGCAAAACTGTCTTTTAAATCAGCTAAGCTTTATGTAATGCAGCATTAGTGTCACCATAAACGGATGGTAAAAATGAGAAATATGATTACAAGATCTTATAAGCGTGGATAGGCAGGAGACTTCTCAAGATTGTTAAACACAAGGTTGAACTGAAAGGCTGCAGGAATTGAAACAAGTAACAATCACAAGGCCATTTATAGTGCTGGAGTGGGAAAATCTTCAATTCTTCCACTGGATTTAGGTGCTAAGGAAAGATGGAGGTTCCAGAGCCTCTCTGAAACAACCTGTGCAAGTATTTAACCATCCTCATGGCTTGAAAAAAAAAACAGAAAAGCAGTTATTAAACTTGTATTTTTCAGGTTTAACCACTTTTTGAGAAAAACATTTTTTCAAATTGAGCTGTACAGAAGGGCTTCTTACTCAAAAAAAGGAGCTGAATAGTTATATAAACCTTTGAGGATTACTATGGTGGTATCCTGCTAACTTATGTCCTGTTGAGTGGATTTGACCTTGCAGAGTAAAATTACCTATGTAAGCTCCTTTTACAACATTAACAAATATTTTCATACAGAAATTACCTATTTGTAATTGTTTTAAAAGCAAGGTATAGGAGGAAATCCCCTTGCGAAGCATCCCACTGATGGAAATTGGTTTTAATATTTAGAGTGATATTTATAAGCTTTTCCTTGTGTTTTTGCCTAGGCACATAGCTGAGCTGATATTCTACATGGAGGAGCTCAGGGCACATGTGCGAAAATACGGACCAGTGATGCAGAGATACTATGTGCAGTATCTCTCTGGCTTTGATGCAGTGGTCTTAAATGAGCTCGTGCAGGTATGGCAACATCATGGTTCTGGGTTCTCAAAAGGAAATTTTAACAGGGGCTTTTTGTCTAAAATGACTTCATAAAATGCATCCCAGTTTGTGGACTTTGATGAACTTTATGGAATAAGACAAATTAACTTAGTGTTTAATTCTGGGATTTAGAGTTGTACTTTTGGTTTCTATATAGAATCACAGAATATCCCAAGTTGGAAGGGACCCACAAGGCTCATCAAAGTCCAACTCCTGGCCCTGCACAGGACACCCCTACAATCCCACCTTGTGCCTGAGAGCGTTGTCCAAACGCTCCTTGAGCTCTGGCAGCCTTGTGGCTGTGACCCAAGCCCTGGGGATCCTGCTCAGTGCCCAACCACCCTCTGGGTGAGGAGCCTTTTCCTAATATCCAACCTAAACACAGCTTCATACCATTATGAGTGGTATGAATTTATATAATTTAGTATTCATATATGAATATTATGAAGCACTGTTATGTTTAGGGGCGGTGAAACAGATACTGTCACTGAAGGAGTGTAGAAGCCTTTTCTTTTTAGCCCAACCAGGAAATGATAAACTTTCTGAAGTGCTATGGTTTTATTCCCTAGTGACCCCACTAGATGGAGTCCAAACTGAAACAAGGGGGAGAAATGGACTTGAATTTTAGTTGTCATTAATTCATAACAGCTATCAAGCGCCAGATTAGACAAGTGATTGAGTGGTAATTTGGATTTTTTCAGCCTTTAGGTTTCAATGTTAGTTATTGCTGGAATTATGAGGAACTTCTACATTGCATTATTTAACAGAAATGTGATCCTATTAGCGGCTAAAACGAAAAATATTTATGTTGCATTTTGTAAAATTTTAATGTTTAGTTAAATAAATTCGAATTTTTAATTAAAAAAAATTTGAGGGAGGGGTTTTTTGGAGGTAAAGTGGTGCTGATGTGGGTTCCATTATATCCTGCCATAGCTAGGTTTTCTTTGCAGACAGGACAGAAAATGTAGCATAGCTACATTAACTGACAGATTTTCCCATTTTGAGCTGATGTTGGTTTGGAAGCAATCTTTTCTATGTCTTTGTCATCAACCAATGAATTAAAAAGTGACAGTTGTTAAATACCACTATTTGAAATATTCCATCAATTAAGTTACCTCATGTAGGTTTTTGAACATTTCAGAGTATAGCTCATAAATGGGCATGGATATTGACATTGTTTCATAAACCAAGTTTAAAGTAATAATAATAATAGCAACAACATTTATTTTAGAATCTTTCAGTGTGCCCAGAGGATGAATCAATCATCATGTCCTCTTTTGTAAACACAATGACTTCACTAAGTGTGAAACAAGGTAAGTTTAAATGGTCTTGGAAAATTGGTAACAGACTGGCAGATTCCTCTGAAAAGTTTCATCACTTTTGTTTCATGTAATCAATAGAAGCAGATAAACTACATTTGTTCCCTTGTTTCTCTTTCATTTTTGTATCTGCTTCTTGTGGTGTGTCCCTTTTCCAAAGAATGCTCTTGGGTAGTAATCCTACCTTTTAATATAGAAAACATATTACACATATTTTCATCTAGATATTTTAATTCCTTTTACTGCAACTGTACTGGATCAAAATTCTTGGGTAAAAACATGAGGTTCATTACCCAAATAATTCTTTACTACTTTGGGGTTTTTAGAAGATCTGATAGAGTATATCTGAATTTTTTATTGTTTTCTAAGCGTTTTCTGTTCTATATTTTTCCCTGATGCAGTTGAAGATGGAGAGGTATTTGACTTCAGAGGAATGAGATTAGATTGGTTTAGATTGCAGGTAAGAATTGGTAAATATGCATGACATTTCACTAACTTAAAACCAAAATGTTTCATAGATTACTACTGTTCTAGATTACTCTCACACTGCAAGCGGGTGACAAGCTATCTAAAGATAACCTACTCTTCAAATCAGACATATACTTTAACAGATAATTTGCTATGTTTTGATATAACTTTGTCTGCTTTGGGTACTTTTTGCAAATCATCCTTTGGGGTGTTTATAACAGTTCAGAAATAGAATATGTTGAGGCTGAGCTGTTTGGTGGGTGTGCAGAGTGTGATTCAGCCTGCCTACACTGGTAAGGGAGAGGTTACAAGTTTATGTTTTGTCAGTACGTTTGTTCTGCAGTTTATCTGTGAATTAGTGTCGTATTCAATGGATGTTTGGAGACTTCACTGAAAGGCAGTTTGCTTTTTTTAAGCTCTAGTGGAAAGAGAAGAATCCCTGCATGGTCTTTAAATACGCAGATGTCCTGTGCATAGCACAAACAGTATTTAACAGTGGTGTTGAGCAATAGCAATGGAATTTGCAAAAAAGTAGCTGCAGATATAACATATAAATTGTTTTGTCTTTCCAGGCCTACACCAGTGTTTCTAAAGCTTCGCTTGGTCTTGCGGACCATAGAGAACTAGGAAAAATGATGAACACAATCATTTTCCACACAAAAATGGTAGATTCTTTGGTGGAGATGTTGGTTGAAACCTCAGATCTTTCTATCTTTTGGTATGCTACTAACCTGATTGTACAAGTTTTTTATTATTTATTGTTTGGTTTGTCCTTGCAAGTGTAATTTTTAAATAGCACACTTCGTAGGAAGATAGGCCAGTGGAAGAATCTATTGGAATTTCTGGTTTCTAGCAGAATTAGTTTGAAAAAGGTATTTATGAACTTCTGTCAGAGATATTCTCTAAGCAGTCATACAATTGATCAGGAATCATTTGCAGATTCTTCCTTAATACTATTTTGCAAAAAGTGCAAGTTTTTACAGTCCCTATGTGGCAAACGTCAGAATAAAAATATTATTACAATAATAACAATAATAATGTAAAATAGATGTGCAAATAAAATGCATAAGAAGTGAATGCAGAAAACAAAAATGATGAAAGCATGGGGCAGTTTTTGGTATACAAAATGTGTTTATGGTCACATTTGATTTGTGTGAAGTAAACCTTATTTGCAGCAAAAAAATATATATTGCATTTAAATTTCTGATTAATAACCGATTAATTCTGTTCAGTTTTTATAGTCGTGCTTTTGAGAAGATGTTTCAGCAGTGTTTGGAGCTTCCCTCTCAATCAAGATACTCAATTGCATTCCCGCTGCTTTGTACTCACTTTATGAGCTGTACCCATGAACTATGCCCTGAAGAGGTATTTTTAAATTTTAGTTGTTTTCATCTCCTATTCAACACAGAGTGAACTAGAGCCGAGCACTGCAAGAAGGTGTTTGTTGTGGCAATTTAATATTTGAAGAAGGAGAGTGCTAAAAATGTAAAAATGGAGGTAAACCAAGTAGATACCTTGACTCTTCATGCATAAATCTCGAAATCCTTTTCCAAAGTGAGAAAGCATTTTGGTCTTTGCTTTAAAGAGAGATTAGCTAGGGTACAAAAATTAGATGACTTTTCAGGCTTAGATGCTAATAAATCCTGTATGCCTGTTAAAACTTAGAAGCAACAGTTTTCCTGTCAAATGGTTTATAAGCTCATAGTTAGGAGAAGGAAACAGGAAGCTGGGGGTTCTGTATGGCTTGTTACAGTTATCTTCAGTAAGAAAAAAAAATAAGTGATACACAGTATAATGCAAGCATTTGCTTTGGTCAGAACTGGGTAATGAAAACCCTGTTGGTTAGAGTTAGAATTTAAAAAATACAGTGTTACTTCAAGAAATGGACTCTTTGTTTGAAGGAAGCATTCTGCATCTGAGGAAATTCTTTCTATTTTTGTTTTAATGGCATAAATCCTTTAGTTTTCTAAAGTTTTCACATTTCCTGTATGTGCGTTGACTTTGGAATTAGTCTGGGAGTTAACTTGGCCATTTTTATGTAGTGCTTATGAAAATGTGTTTTCATTCTTAACAGTGCTCATCTGAAACAATTAGTTGAATAAGATTTATTGTAATATACACAATACGGGGTTTTCTTATTTAAACATAAAATTCTTTTCTGCTAAACTTCATTACAATATATATCCGTATAGGTATTTTCCTCATATGCTTTGCTTTAAGTAGCTGCCAATGCTTTTTATACTAGACAAGCACTAAAAAGTTTCCAGGAAAGCTTAACCCTTTGTCTCGGTTTGAGACAAATTTAGGAGGAAATGTCCTGAAGGGGTGTCTCCTCTTAAAGAAGGCAGATTCTGGTTGGCCCTCCCCCACAGGTTCAGAAAAACTTCCCATGGAGAAAGTGACAAAACAAAACTGTTTATTTAACAAGCAAGGTGCACGCAGGCACATAAAAAGAAAATTAGTAATAAAAGCTCTCGCTGCTCTGAAGAGATGGTAAGTTCAGAGTCCTTTCTGTAGGTGTGGCTCTGTCTCTCTGAGTCCGGAGCCAGCCTCCGGGCTGTGGGGGGGCCACCAAGTGTTGTTCTGGTGTCTCAGACCGGAGCAGAGCTGAACAGTTCCAGAAGAAGAAGCCACAGTCCCAGGAAAAGCTTCTTGGCTTAGCTAACGAAGAGATGCTGCTAATAAGCAAGGAAAAGCCCTCCGTCTCTCTCCCAAGAAGCAGAGAAAACCGAGAGCTGGGGAGAAGCCGAGAGCCTTATCTCTGTGTTTTGAACACAGGTGGCAAAAAAATTCCACTGCTTCCCCTGCTTCTCCTGGCCTAGTTTAAAGCTACAGGACCCATTTCTGGGCACACAGCAGACAATAGGGGATACAATAACATCACCCCAGGACACCCTTCAGGACAAGAGACACCTTTGAGAACAATTATAGTAGCAGTAAGGAATCAGTAGCCAAAGTCCTCTGGACACTAGTTACTGTGTATTCAGCTGCAGCAAGCACATTTTGTCACAGCCAGCAGAACTTGAAATTCAATATCTGAATTGTATGCCTTGGTTACTATTACCATTTTGGAAAAATAATCTTTGCTGTGCTGTGTACGATGTGTTGTAGTGTGGCTGATAGAAAGTAAACATCAGTGCTGAAAGGAGAATTTCAGCAAGACAGAGACTGTGCTTGTGCAGATCCAGTGACAAAGGAACAGAATCCAGAAGTTAATGCAGTAGGGCTTTATTATTGACTTTTTCAGTGGTCTGAAGGACACTGCTTTCTCTGTAGCTTGAGTTGCATGCTCTTTTCCCCCTACACTTAGTATTGGCACATATTAATGAAGGAGACATTCACAGAGACCTTGGGATATTGGACACATTAAAGTAGATTTGGTCCAAAATTAAATGTGAAAACCTACTTCTTCAAAAGTTTTTTTTGCCTCTATCTACAGAAAATATTTTTAATGGTGACTTTGAAAATTTCATGGTTCAGATTGTTTCCAGAAAGAAAAAAATAGCCTGGAGTCAAGATTATTGAGGACTAATTAATTTATTATTTCCCATATCCTAGTTATATAATTAGTGAACTGTTCTCTGCAGTACTGTAGGACTGATGGGAAACTGAAAATCCTGCTTCCTTTTCTCCCTTTTTAACAGCGACATCATATTGGAGATCGTAGTCTTTCCTTGTGTAACATGTTCTTGGATGAAATGGCTAAGCAGGCTCGGAATCTTATCACAGACATTTGCACAGAACAATGTACGCTGAGTGATCAGGTGAGTATAGTTGTGTCTATTTCAATTCTCCTTTGAGATTTTCTCCATTCAACTCTCTGGATATTTCCTTTTCACTTTTTTCTCTGTGTTTTGGGTAAGCTTTCTGTTTGTAAAATTGAAGGTGATTTGAGCAAGAATTTTTAATACTAAGAATTGTGTCAAAGGAAGAATGTGTTATTTGTGTGATGAAGTGTGCTAAAAAAATGGGATTTTAATTTGGAGGGGCTATTTCTTTTTGTTTACTAGTTGTTGCCAAAACATTGTGCCAAAACCATCAGTCAAGCAGTGAACAAGAAGTCAAAAAAACAGACTGGAAAGAAAGGAGAACCTGAAAGGGAGAAACCAGGAGTAGAAAGCATGAGGAAAAACAGATTGGTTGTGACAAAGTAAGCTGCTTCTTCTGTTCTTTTCACGTTGAATCCCAAGTCAAAATGTGTTTTACATATTGAATGCTTCTTGCTTAATTCATTTGAATAAATTTAATTGGCTGTAAGTTTGACAGCTTTGCGGTTTGTGAGCTTATGATGCTTCTGTGGCTAGTATAGAGACTGAATTTTGTTACATAGGTAATAGGAATGTTTGTCACTTGAATGGATCCCCTTGGCTGTTTCCTTTCCTGAGCAGAAAGAATCTCTGTGCTGTAGCTAGGTTTCCTGAATAGTCATATTAACTGTGGGCGTGTGAGTCCAAGGGGTGGGTGGCATCTTTGATTCTGCCTTGCTTTAGCACTCTTAAGTACAGGCTGGGCAGGAAGGCCAGCTGTAAGGCTGACGGCTGACAAGGAGTTGTGGGTCCAGTGCCTGAACCAAGTGGGGAAGGCTTCCTTAGTGGCTGTAGAAAAATTGAGAGCACCAGAAAATCAATAGCAAAACCAAAAAACCCACCTGGAATAGGTGAGAGGAAAGGTTAATAAATAGAGTTTGGGGTGTAAGAGATGATAGGGTAGGAATGGCTATAAGATAGGTGTAAGGAGAGATCAGAGATCAGGATGCTTGAGTGATAAAAGTATGTAGAGGAAGAAAGTTAAAAAAAAGGAAGTGTGTGATTGGGAATGCCTGAATTCACACACTGCTGAAGGGAGGGAAGTGGTTTTGCTATAGTTGCAACAACCAAACAGCAGAGAACTGTAAAGATTAAAGAAGTTGATGGAAAATGCCAGGAAAATTAATCTACAAACACCAGAGGTTTATGTCCAAAATGGAGACAGAGGTGTCCTGTAACTTTATTCAAATAAAGGGAGAGGTCACGGGGCATTCCCCATGGGGTCTTCCAAAATTTGGAGGACGCAGCCTCTTTTTTATCCTAATTTCCCAGCTGCATTTCCCTCTTTCTTTCCCCATTGGCTGAGGTACTTCAGGGGTACCAGCTTTCCAAAATGCCTAATACCTAAAACCCCCTTCTAATGTGTATTCCCCCCTGCCATTTTTCTTTTTCCTTGTGTCTGTGTTCTTTTTCTCTTAATCCAGAGATGTAGCACAGTCTTGAATGAAAAACAGTCTGTGTCAATTAGTGGAATTCCTATGGAATTTATGGTTCCCCTATGGCTTCTTTCACCTCTCTGTGTCTGGCCTTATCTACCATCAGGCCCACAGTTTGTTTGTAAAGACACCTCCTTCTCATTCCTTTCAATCCTTCTTGTTTTCTCAATAATTGTCTTTACAAACCTTAGTTATCATTGACTTGACTTTTTGTTCTTGGGTCTTTTTTGGTTTTGCAATTATTTTCAGTGACATCATTTTTTGTCTTTTTTTTCGCTGCTTCTGGATTTGTGGGCATGGCTACTACTTGCATCCCTTTGATCACACGTTAAATAAGTTGCACTAAGCAAGGTATCATACATGATAAAAAGACTAAAGTTGCTACAGCTCATAAGAGGAAAAAAGCATTTGTTTAACTCATAGTCCACCAGGTAACCACGAAAGCATGTCCCATTCCCATCCTTTTCACGGTTGGACCAGTATAGGAGCTAACTTTCTTATTCCCTTTGTTATTTGTTTTACCACTTTTTCATTGTCATCTATTTGCAAACAGCAGTTTGAATAATTTAATTTTCCACACACTCCCTCTTATTTCTAACTGATTTCCTTGAACTTGTGGCAGCTAAAAGAACAACAGTCTTAATATATCCTACATAACATATCCCTGACCAGTTTGGAGGTAACTTGTAATAGGCATGTTGGCCATCCGTGCCCTGTCATCAGATCGTTTTGTCCTTTTCCAGTTTCAAANATCAGATCGTCTTGTCCTTTTGCAGATTCAACAATTGCTAAGGTTAAAAGTTTTTGCTACTTCTTTTCCTTAGACTAAAAAATTATTCCCCCACTTTTGGCTCAAACTTAACTGACAATGTAAACGTAAGATTATTAAGAAAAACATTCTAATGGTGTAATTTAATTTGTTAATCTAATTCTCACGTTGTCTTCCCCTCTACCCGTGGCGAGTGAATGCACAGAAACAGCTTAACGTAAAGAAAACAGTGACAGCAAGGATTAACCCCCAGTGACTGGAGATCTGAAAGGAGGGATACAATTTCAGCAGACAGTCTGTGGGTAGGCACACGAGGCTTCTCTCTATGTCGACGCCCTGGCTGCTGCTCTGGTCCAGTCCTGCAGAGTGTCAGTCACGGCTTCTCGTCCTTCTCCTTCAGCTGAGATGTCCAAATCTCCGGGCCTCCAGAGACCTTGACCCGAGTGTGATGGGTCCACCTGTGTTCAGCTGTCTTGACGGCTGTTTCTGTGCTCAGTGACACTTGGAAAGGCCCATGCCACTTCACCACCAGTGATGCTTCTTTCCACTCCTTAACTAGGACCCAGTCTCTTGGTTGAATGTTATGAACAGCAAAGTCTAAAGGCCACGTCTGTGCTGACTGGGCTTCCTGTCAAAGAGATTTCACAAGACACAGTATCTTGTCTACATATTGGTTTAAATATACATCTTCACCTCCCCACTGCAATGAAAATTAGCAGGATAAGAATCTGAAACAATTCAAAGGGGAACAATTGAATAGTCCCTCGGGTTTGGCTCTTATTCTTGCCAAAGTTAATGGCAAAAGCCGTGTACCCATGGCATTTTGTTTCTGTCACCAGCTTCAAAGGGTGGTTTTTTTATTCCTCCATTCATTCTTTCTACTTGACTTGAATTCTCAGGGTGCCAGGGGGTATGGAGGTCTCACTTGATTCTTAAAGCAGCTATAATTCCTTGAAGGATCCCCTTTTAAAATAAGTTTCCTCATTTAAGTTCACTGCCTTCATAATCCCATTTGTTAACTGATCAAAAGGTTGCTGAAGCCAGTAGAAACTGTTTTGGCCATCTTGCTAGCCGGCATACCACTACTAGAGGATATCTAAGCTTTCTTGCCCAGGGCATGTCAGCAAAATACACCCAACATCCTTGGAAAGGGTATATAACCCAAGGTCATTTCCTTGCCTTGCAATCTCCTTTGTAGTCTGGCTATTAACTTCAGCCGGGCACCCCTTAGTAGCTTGTTTTGCTGAAACAAAAAGACTCACATCAACATCCATTTTGAGGAAGGCTTCTGCCAGTCCTCAAGAGCCCCAATGACTTCTTTCATGCTGTAAGGCCAGAGCTTTTGATATCCACTGTTTACCATTCCTTGTAAACCAATTATCTCATCTTTTCTCTGTCCCACTCTTTTTATCTCAAGCTCCTCTGGTGGAAAAGACAGTACCAACACCACCACTTCCCCCCCTCCCCCTGGCAACGGCAGAGCCACAAGGGAGCAAAGAGCAGATCCCAGAGACCTCCGGCAGAAGTGCTGCTTTCTGAACATCTCCATTGATCAGTTGATTACTTACTGTTTCTTCTGAGTACCTTGCCTGATGTCCCTTAACAGCTCTTATTTCTACCTCTTCTGGTAAATCCACCATCTCCAACAAGCGAGTAATTAAGCTCTCATGAGCTAATGTTTTTCCCCTGCAGGTTGATAAACCTCTTTCTTCTCATAGTTTCTCAAATGCATGTATCACCCCATATGCACATTTAGAATCAGTAAAAACATTCACTATCTTATCCTGGTATAATTCCCAGGCTCTCACAAGGGCACATAGCTCCACTGTCTGAGCTGACCGTGTGGGTGGCAACCTCCTCCCTTTCATTAGCAATAGTGTCTCTTGTAAATCTTCCCTTCTATCACCCTTGAAGGCTCATCAATAAACACATTTTCTCCTTCAGGCCAGGAAGTGTTTCATAAATCTTCCCTAGCCCGGGTCTGGAGATCTATCACCTGAATGCAGTCATGGGTTTCTTCCTGGCCCGCCTCTTCAGGGCTGATCAGACAGGAGGCTTGGTTAAACCCTTCCCCACTTTTGAATTTTAAATCCTCCTGTTCCATTAAACAAGATTCATACTGTAATAATCGAGTGCTGGTCATCCACTTAGAGGCTCTTTCATATAACAAGGCTTTAACCTGATGTGAAACTTTAACAATCAAATATCCTCCCATTGTCAGTTTTTGGGCCTCAGTTACTATCAAGGCTGTGGCTGCACAGTTCTGCAGACAGTGAGGCCAGCCTCTTGCTACTGGTTCTAACAGCTTAGAAAAATAAGCAACAGGCCACCATGTTCCCCCATGCTCTTGTACCAAAATTCCTTTAGCATGGGCTTGTTTAATATCCACATAAAACTCAAATTCTTCTTCTGAGTCTAGTAGAGCTAAGATTGGGGCATTACCCAATTTGTTTTTTAATTTTCTAAAGCTTTGCTCTCTTTCTGGTGTCCATACCACAACATTAGGACTGTCTTGGGTTAAAAAGTCATATAAAGGTCTGGCCAAAACAGAAAAATCCTCAATCCATGCCCTGCAGTACCCTACCAACTCGAAAATCTGACGTAACTCCTTCTTTGCCTGGCGTAATGGTAATTGTAAAAGTCCTTGTATTCTTTCTGGATCAATACACTGTAACTCTCCAGTCAAAATGTGTCTTAAATACTTAACCTTTTTCTTTTTTTAGTAACTAATTGCTCCTTATCCCAATTTTTTGCATCAAGTCCACCATAGGAGTAGGGAGATGACTAACAAATTAATCAACGAAGAATAACAAAACATTTTCCCCTGAAGTTTTCCTATAGCCTCCACAGAGGAAGCTTCATGATAAATACCTAGGCCTGCATAGGGACACCACCATCCCCACAAGGCAGCAGCTGTAGAATTGGATTCGGGATTAGAATCTGCCAATTCTAGTTCTCCACAACAAACCATAGACTGGTGGGGGTTTCCTCACAAGATAGGAGTTGCAAAATTGGCTTCAGTACTGAAACCTGCCAACTCTAGCTTTTCACAACAAAACACATAAAAAGCAGAGGGGCATGGGTCCCCTCCAAACAGGAGCCTTTCGGCTTAGCACGAAACTCCACACAGAAAAAGGAATTAAATCCCCAAATCAATTGATCACAATTTCCACAATTCTTTTCAGAGAAAGATGTGTTCAAACTTCTATGCTTACAGAAGAAATCACAACTTCTACAACCCTTTGAATAATCAAAGATCTTTTTGACAATTTCCCCCCTTAGGGATAAAATTTAAGGTGGCTCTAGAGGCCCCTGTGTCTACCAGGAAACACACCTCCTCTCGACCCAGCTTAAAAGTTTATAAGGGCTGCAGTGTGGTGGGTTGCTGGTATAATGGGAGCCCTTGACACCCCTGACAATCCATCTCCATTATCTTCTGCACTTCCTCCTCCTGAGGGTCTAGCTGTCTCTGCGGACATTCCCGCTTCCAGTGTCCCTTTGCTTTGCAGATAGCACACTGATTCTTTCCCAACCACTGTTTGGGTTGACTCTCCCCTGCTGAGGAGGGAATGCTCCTGCCACTTCCTTGTGGCCGACTCTGTCCCTTCTATTCCGGGGGATCCCTTGGGTCTTGCGGTTTATCCTTCTGGGGCCGTAAAAACTCTTTGCGCTTGCTTTCGCCTTTTCCTCATCCTTTCTTACATAAACGTGCTGTATTTTTCTAACCAGTTCAGCCAGGGACTTATTTTGTTCTTCCTCTAGTCCCTCCCACTACTGCCTGTGGTACTCATCTTCCCACAGCTCAACACCATTCGTTTTTTCAGTAAACAACAAAATCCTTGAAAGAAAATCCTAATCTTTCCATGTACAATTTGCATTTCGCAGATAGGTCTTCTTCTTTGTGCTCACTCTCTTTATCACATACTGTATATCGGAGCTGGTCCCTGTCTTGCCACAATGTCCAAACGGCTCTTCNGACATTCCCGCTTCCAGTGTCCCTTTGCTTTGCAGATAGCACACTGATTCTTTCCCAACCACTGTTTGGGTTGATCCTCCCCTGCTGAGGAGGGAATGCTCCTGCCACTTCCTTGTGGCCGACTCTGTCCCTTCTATTCCGGGGGATCCCTTGGGTCTTGCGGTTTATCCTTCTGGGGCCGTAAAAACTCTTTGCGCTTGCTTTCGCCTTTTCCTCATCCTTTCTTACATAAACGTGCTGTATTTTTCTAACCAGTTCAGCCAGGGACTTATTTTGTTCTTCCTCTAGTCCCTCCCACTACTGCCTGTGGTACTCATCTTCCCACAGCTCAACACCATTCGTTTTTTCAGTAAACAACAAAATCCTTGAAAGAAAATCCTAATCTTTCCATGTACAATTTGCATTTCGCAGATAGGTCTTCTTCTTTGTGCTCACTCTCTTTATCACATACTGTATATCGGAGCTGGTCCCTGTCTTGCCACAATGTCCAAACGGCTCTTCCCCCCACCTCCGGCGCTCCTGGCGGGCGTGGCTGGCATCACCACAGGCAGCTAGGGCGTCCTGCAGCCTCACGGGGGCCAGGGGCCACTGCTGCCCCTGCCTGGGGGTGGCGGGGTCAGGCACTGCCTGGCGCTGAGCCCTGGCTGCCCCACAGCCCCCACAGGCCCCCAGCTTGTGCTCTTGGTCCCGCACCTCCACACCCGGTCTTGCCGCTCCTTGCCTCAACCATATCTCTCCACACTCCCCTTTAACCAGTTCTGTTCCAACACACCAACACTATCCGTCCATTCCTTGTTGTCAAGACCCCTTCTTGACTCCCCTTATTGCCCTCCCTGGGCATGGATTGTTGAGACACCTTCTTGACTTTCCTTTAATTACCTCTGGGAGAATATGTAAACCAACTCAACATTCTTCCATGGGATTCTTTGGAGATACTTTGGGATTGTCATCCCTTTTGCTGGGGCCCCTTCCCAGCTTTACCTTTCCAACCCTCCATGAGTGCCCTGTTTTACCTGTGCTACCCTCCATGGGTGCCTTCTCAGGTTTACTTGTGCTACCCTCCGTGGGTGCCCTCCCAGGTTTACTCTCCGAAGATCCCATTTTACTCACCGGTGAGATTTTCCGTGGTCCTTCCTTGTGGACCTCTTCACGGACCCCCTTGGTCCGCCATTCGTGTGTCTCCTGGACAGTTTCAGGACCCCAGTCTATCACTGGCTACCGGCCACCCCCAAGGGGAGCTGATCACCGAAACTGGGTGAGGCGTGCCTTCAGCTCTGCTCGCTGCCCACTGCCCCCAGATAGTGGAAATATCCCGGACAAGAGCCCCCAGATTGTCAGGAAAATTAATCCATGAACACCAGAGGTTTATGTCCAAAAAGGAGACAGAGGTGTCCTATAACTTTATTCAAATAAAAGGAGAGGTCACGGGGCATTCCCCATGGGGTCTCTCAAAACTTTGGAGGACACAGCCTCCTTTTTATCCTAATTTCCTGGCCGCATTTCCC
>VZTG01008756.1:708806-765017 GCA_013397845.1 Melanocharis versteri | reverse complement strand
CTCCTTGCCTCAACCATATCTCTCCACACTCCCCTTTAACCAATTCTGTTCCAACACACCAACACTATCCGTCCATTCCTTGTTGTCAAGACCCCTTCTTGACTCCCCTTATTGCCCTCCCTGGGCATGGATTGTTGAGACACCTTCTTGACTTTCCTTTAATTACCTCTGGGAGAATGTGTAAACCAACTTAACATTCTTCCACGGGATTCTTTGGAGATACTTTGGGATTGTCATCCCTTTTGCCGGGGTCCCTTCCCAGCTTTACCTTTCCAACCCTCCATGAGTGCCCTGTTTTACCTGTGCTACCCTCCATGGGTGCCTTCTCAGGTTTACTTGTGCTACCCTCCGTGGGTGCCCTCCCAGGTTTAATCTCTGAAGATCCTGTTTTACTCACCGGTGAGATTTTCCGTGGTCCTTCCTTGTGGACCTCTTCACGGACCCCCTTGGTCTGCCACTCGTGTGTCTCCTGGACAGTTTCAGGACCCCAGTCTATCACTGGCTACCGGCCACCCCCAAGGGGAGCTGATCACCGAAACTGGGTGAGGCGTGCCTTCAGCTCTGCTCGCTGCCCACTGCCCCCAGATAGTGGAAATATCCCGGACAAGAGCCCCCAGATTGTCAGGAAAATTAATCCATGAACACCAGAGGTTTATGTCCAAAAAGGAGACAGAGGTGTCCTATAACTTTATTCAAATAAAAGGAGAGGTCACGGGGCATTCCCCATGGGGTCTCTCAAAACTTTGGAGGACACAGCCTCCTTTTTATCCTAATTTCCCGGCCACATTTCCCTCTCTCTTTCCCCATTGGCTGAGGCACTTCAGGGGTACAGACCTTCCAAAATGCCTAATACCTGAGACCCCCTTCTAATGTGTATTCCCCCTGCCATTTTTCTTTTTCCTTGTGTCTGTGTTCTTTTTCTCTAAATCTAGAGATTTAGCACAGTCTTGAATGAGTAACAGTCTGTGTCAATTAGTGGAATTCCTATGGAATTTATGGTTCCCCTATGGCTTCTTTTACCTCTCTGTATCTGGCCTTATCTACCATCAGGCCCACAGTTTGTTTGTAAAGACACCTCCTTCTCATTCCTTTCAAAAAGAACTTAGTTTAAGGATCATTCCCCCAATATTTTTAGGTTTTTACTACTGCCTGCTAGGAAACATTATTTGTATTGTTTAGTTCAGTTAGGGAAAAATCACTTATACAGTCTTATTTTTTTGAGGGGTGAAAAAAAAATATATCTATATATATGTATTAAAAAAATCTCACATCACTGTATGCAATGCAGATCAGTATACAGTTGTAGGATGTGTTCTCAGCCAAAATATTGTTTTTTAAATAGGCTTGAAAAGTGTCTCAAAGCAGAACCTGAAAATGAAGAGTTAGACCTGTACCTGCTTTTGAGGCATTATCCATTCAGTATGTGCCTTCCATGATAATATACACTCATGTTACATTAAATATTTTTCTTAATTTTTTGTCTATTCTTAAAGCCTGGACAAACTGCATACTGCACTTTCTGAACTCTGCTTCTCAATCAATTATGTACCGAACATGGTGGTTTGGGAACACACGTTTACCCCGAGGGAATATTTGACATCTCACCTGGAAATTCGCTTTACCAAGTAAGAAATACTGTAGTGTTAGAAGCATTGATACACAAGATAAGCCTTTGCTAGTTCATGTTGGAAATATTGTGTACTTACTACATTAAACTAGGTTTTAAAGGTGGATTGTGAAAACCATGAGTAGAATCCCAACTAAATGATTATTAAGTTACTTGTGCAGACATACACAATAGTCAGTTCCTGTTTTAAAATAAAATATGTTGAAATCCATATAATCTATTTAACAGCCAGATCCTGCATTCCCAATCTTGTGTATTTTGTAGGAGCTGGTGATGGCTGTTTTTAGGCATGTATGAAGACATGTATTCCCACCATTCTTTTGCACAGTGCTGGATTGTTTTCAAGTATTTGAGTCCACTGCCTTGCTAAAAGGAAGTCTAAAAATCAGAAGTCGATATCCGACAAAGCCAACTGAGAATACGTGCAGTTACTTTCTTTTTTTAATAATAAAAAGTGTTGATGTTTGATATTGATACTCCTGTCTGTTCTTACCTTGATCTTCCCATAGTTTTTTACAGAAGTAGGCAAATGGCAACTTCTGGAAAGGACTTCATATTAAACCAGCCAGCTATCCTACTATTTTATACCAAAGATTACTAGTTATATATTTCAAGCAGGGTAGAAGGCTTAGTCAGTTTAATCATCAAGACATGATATTAGGTCATTGGAGCATTCCATCAGTAAGACAAGGGGGCATAAAAATGAAGATAACTTCATGACATTTTAAGAAGTCAGTTCTTCAGGTTTATGAACTTAGACCAGTGTTGGCCACTTGTGCTTATTATTTTACTTTGGGGGTGGTCAGCTTGTGGATTGGGGCTGAAGCAATAGGCACATTACTTTCAGAGACTGCTTTCCTTTTTCTTGCTTCGTGAAAGAAATGAAACTTGTTAGCTGAGCAGAATAGATATTCAATTAATAATTATTTTTCAGACCTTCAAGTGGCATTTCTTTCAGAGGCTTGCAGTGTTCCTTAAAATACAGTGTTAGTGTCTCACTGTTAGGGTTTGTTACTGTTTTAAACTCCTCTGTGTCACGTGTGATTGGACTGGAGCTTATTATTATGCCACTTAATCTTGTTATTGTATAAATTTTGAATTTATTTTAAAATAAGAGACTGCCTCAGAAGCAAACTATTGAAAATACTTATTTACGTATGTCCAAGCAACAACAAAAAAGTTACTTTAAATAATGTGATGTTCTGCTCCAGAAAAACTGATCCTATTCACCTGTGATGAAGGTTGTGATCTACCAATTTCTTTTTTTTTTATTGCTGTTCTGTCTTTGAAAAGTACATGTTACTTAAAAGCTTAGCTCTGAAAGTCTGAGACCATTATAAACTTAAAATAAACACTACAACAAGTATTTGTTTACTAAGAAGACTTGGATCCCCTGATACAGTTAGTTTGAGGGCCTGGTTCCAGTGACATACTGGGTAAGGTCCATGTCCATGTATGTTTAAATGGAACATACAGTCCTTTGTAAAGTTCTGCTCCAGCTTGAAAGCTAGCCTATGAACATCTGTTATTAGAAGCCTGGTTTTATTTATAGTGAGAATTTGAACAAATTGAAGTATGTCCTGCAATTTCTTGGCTCCTTGATTAAAGATGGAAATCACTGTCTTAGCTAAAGGGAGATGTATTTTTTATAGTAGGATTTCTATTTATTTACTTAACGTATATATTGGATATATTTTTCAATTCATACTACGTTACAGCTGTGTGGTTTTTTAAAAGATATTTCAAACTAAAACTATAACAGCAACTTTGGTCAAATAATTTTTTGTGTTAATATGCTTTGAACACTTTGATACATGATTAGTCTTTCATTTCCCAGAAGTTCTGCATTTTAAAAGACTTCAACATTAATTTATTTGCCAAAGTAGTTGTTACATAAGCCTTGCACAGTGTGGATTGTTTATATATATATGGGGGAAAAAAGCTTGATTTAAAAAGTGCTTGGTAAGTATTCTTAGTCTCATGAAATTTTTGCTTGAACCACAGATACAGTTGTCTTTGGAATCCAAAACGGTTTTTAAAAGTGCTGGTGTAGTATGTGCATTGATGAGTTTTATACTTGCGGATTTGAGAAGTATTCAAGTTAAATTAATATTTTCCGTGCTTGAAAGTGTTTCAGGCCAGGTTGGATGGAGCTCTTAAGCAACCTGGTCTAGTGGAAGGTGTCCCTGCCCATGGCGGGGGGGGGGATCAAACTAGCTGGTCTTTAAAGTCCCCTCCAACCCAGACCATTCTATGATTCTATGGAAATCTGTGAGATATAAAATCACCTTTATAGCTGCATCTTTGTTGAATTTCACTTCAAAATTAGTTTATTTGTTTCCAATTCTTTTGTTTCTAAAAGGTCAATTGTTGGAATGACTATGTATAATCAAGCAACACAAGAGATTGCAAAGCCTTCGGAGCTGTTGACCAGTGTAAGAGCCTATATGACAGTCCTCCAGTCAATAGAGAATTATGTACAGATTGACATTACACGAGTGTTTAACAATGTTCTGCTACAGCAAACCCAGCATTTAGATAGTCATGGTGAGCCAACCATTACCAGTCTGTACACAAATTGGTAAGTATTATATGAATGCTTGTTACAAATTTTTTAGAGATTTTTTGTTGCTGTTGTTTAATGAAAAATCTGGAATTGAAGAAGTGGAGTTATTTTAAATTTTCTTAAATTTCCAACATCACATGTTTACTTCTCTCCATACCTGTTAAAAGCAGCTTAAAGTTTGCCTGTTGGCAAACTTCTTATACTTTTTATAGGGACGAGATATAGCGTAAAATGCGGGCATCAGTTTAACGATGAAAATGAAGCTTCAGTGTATGGGCTTTGCTGTCCCTTGTCACACAACTATACTTCATCTATATAGAGTATCCATGTGCCTTTTCATCTAAAACATTTCCCCTTTCTGATAAGGTATTTGGAAACTTTGCTACGGCAAGTCAGCAATGGTCACATAGCCTATTTCCCGGCTATGAAGGCATTTGTGAATTTGCCTACAGAAAATGAATTGACATTTAATGCTGAGGAATACTCTGATATATCAGGTAAACTTTGATATTTCTACTCAATATTTGTGAAGGACAGTTATTGTGTTGCTTGAGTAGGTGGAATAACAGCAACTCTCAGACCAACTGTTACTGAAATAACAGCTAACTCTTAGACTTAACATTTGTTAGCCTTCAGTAGTATTTTAAGTACTTTTTATTCTTGCTGCCTCTTGTCTCACTTTTCCTGTTTTTGGTCAAAGTAGTGTTGCATTTAAGCTAAAGAGATGGGTATATTATGTGTTGATCACTACTACTTCAGTTTACTACCGTACAAATTCTTGTCTTTAAAATTATACTTTGGGGTAAAATATTTTTGCACTTAAAGCACCATGCTAGATACATGATGGGCTGCAAATAAATGAAGATGGAATTATATTATATTTGAAGTATAACAGTTTCTTTTATTTCTCAGAAATGAGAGCCCTTTCTGAACTTCTGGGACCATATGGCATGAAGTTCTTAAGTGAAAGTCTGATGTGGCACATCTCTTCACAGGTTGCTGAGCTTAAGGTAACATTGGAAACTGGTGGGTGGGAAGGCAGTAGTTTTCTGGTTTAGCTTCCTTTAGGATATTTAATACCTATGTTTCCGCATGCCATCTTTTTAAAATGACTACATCAAATGAACTGATAAAGCTGTGAATTTTACTCTTCTTTTGTAGGAAGTTTGCACAGGTAGTATGTGTGTATCCCACATTCTTCAACAGCTGAATGTGCAGGGCTTTATGCAGACTGTTCATTTCTGTGTTAGACACCCTAAGTTAGAAGTCAAGTCTCTTATCATCAGTGGGAAGAGAAACATTTTTCAAGATCTCCAGGTGTTGGTGAAGCCCTTACCCAAGACTGTAGACTCTCCAAATGTTGCAGGAAAATCTCAAATCTATCTTAGTAATCTATAAGGACTTACTTCTTAACGATATCTGTATATGTCCATTGTTTAGTTTACATGGATGAAAGACTTAAGGTCCTTTTTTCTTTGCTGGTTTTCCTCATTTTTACATGTCTTTCCCTCTGGCTCAACAGTAACCATTTATTATAAATGTCTGTGTTCTGATAAGTAAGCCTCACATCTACTGTACTACAAACAAATAATAAAATTGATGCAGTGAAAGAAGTTGGAAATGGGGGCATGTCAAGGAAGTTAGTTTCATGTCTATTCAAAACAGCAAACAGTGACAGGGGAACCACCTGATGCCTGTGTAACTCTTTCTGGAGAGAGGTTTTAATAAATGTAATAATAATACTACTTTCTCTGGATAGTCATACTATTGAAATGTCACTACTTGGCCTAGATTTTTTTTATATTACTTGCTTTTTTAGTGTCATTTCCAAATTTAGTTCCAAGTTGTTATTACATCTCATAATTTTCAGTTTATTTAACCACTGATTAAACTAAGGAATTTTTTGTAACTATTCATGCATGCTGTATTTTTGAAAAAGTACATGAATACCTAAGAGATCTAAGGAGCTTCCTTTCTTTCTTCAATAACAATTTAGTATTAGTATAGTAGAGCTTTAGAAGTATGTGGTTTTACTATATCCTGTGTTACACTTTCAAGGATCTTGTTTTCTTTGTAAACACCTGAATTGCAGTGCTGCTGAAAGGCTGAGATGTATGATAAAAAGGTTTGAAGCCTTTTATTCACTGTCACAGCTTAAGAAGAGGGGCTGCTTATGCTTTCCAAGCTGGCCTAAGAGCATGCAGCAACCCTGACCTGAGTGCCCAGCCTGCCAGGGTAATTGATTCCTTACGCCCATTCCAATTTTTGAGTTAGAGCATGAGGCTTTCCAGGTGAGAATGGTGTGGTTTAATTGCTCGCTATGCAAAAAGTGACATCTGTCATGTTTCAAGTGAAGCACAAAGGCCTTCGGCAAGTGTTTGTTACTGTACTACTTGTGCACTTATTGAGGAGTCATATTTCCTCAAAATCAGCACAATTTATGTTTTAAGTGTGTGTATTTTTTTAAAAAGCAACTTTGAATTGTGTCTGAAATCTGTTGTTTTCTGATACTGCTGAGGGTAAGCAGAGCATAATGTAGATCCAAATGTGTATGACCACATATTTGGAGGAAAAAACAAAGTAATAAAATGTTCATTTCTTTGGCTGAGATAGGTGGCTTAGCAAGAGAGCACTGAGAAGCATCTGTGTTTTGGGGAAAAAAGCAACAAGAGGAGAGAATGGGGAATTTATTATAAGTACGGTTCAACATGCTTGCTTTGCTTTTTGCAAAGTGGGACCAGGTGTCAGTTTTATATCTGAAGTTTAAGACTGGGACAAGAAGGGGAAGATTGCCTCATTTATGTCACTATTTGAACTGTATTCCAGCCTACTCCTTTTAAATCTTAAATTAATATGCTGGTTATTCTTTGTGAAGCTGAAAACTTCACTGAGTAACAATGTGCATGGGCTATTGCCTTCAGTCTTGCATTCTGGAGAGCTTTGAGGGATTTAAAGTAAAATGCCAAGTTCTGATACATCAGTTGGTTTAAAATTGCCCATCTTGATTTCAGTGCAAACCAGTCTTGCTTTGGCTTTCAGCATAGAAGTATGTCATGTCCATGCACACATGCACTCTACTCATAGTCACTGAATGGTTTGGGTTGGAAGTGTTGCCTATAATCAAAAGAGAAAAAGCCCTTGCAGCAGTGTTGGAATAGTAAAGTAAAAAGCAGACCTTTATTGGAAGTGTCCAGGTGTCCCAGTGGTGAGGGGCACACTTGGCACCAGATTTCTGCAATTTTATAAGGTTAGTTAATGAGGATATCTAACACGTACATCCAGTAGGAGATTTGGTTGCTCCAGTAACCCACCCCTGGGTAAGCTTCTTGAAGTTGGTCCGACGGCTTTTTTGCCCCACTTCTTGTTGTGTCTTCTCAGATTCTGGTTGGAAAAACAAAAATGTTGTTCTTGTAGGCCCTCTTCCTGGCAATAAGACTAAACAGTATTTTCAGGAATGTATTTCCAGGTTAGCTTATTGTTTTAAAATCTAGGGGGAAATGGTAGGAAAAGTACTGGATGTACAACCATGCATTAGCAATCTACATAGCTACAAGTGTATGAAAAATATATAAAAAACTTAGGCATCAGAAGGGAAGGGACCTTAAAGACTCTTGGTTAGTTAGCTGCATTTCGTATAGCTTATTTCTTTCCTTGTTTTTCTCTGAAAATAAGAAAGTAGGGAGAGTGGGTGGATTATGGATAGATTCAAGCTTGTGGGAATAGCATGATCATGATACAGTGCAGTTTTTGGGCAGATCTGCTTTGCACAGGCTACTTACTACGAAATGAGAGTGAAAATGGACCACCATTCATTTCATAGCAGCATTATAGATTATATTATTTTTTTCTCCTCCTGTGGTCACAGGAATATTTACTCTAACATTTAATCTGCCTGCTTGCCAGATGCTATGTTTTGCCCTGTTCTCAGTGTGGGTTGAAGTGAAGTAAAATGAAACTATTAAAGCAGCTAGCAAAACTATCAAAGGTTAGATCTTAGTGGATCCTTAGCAGTAGGTTCCTGCAGGTATGCCTCTTAGATTTTATGAAATATATATAATCGTGTTCCAAACTTATAATGGCCTGCATGTTTGTTGAATATTAATTTTTTCTGCTGCCTCCTCTGGTAATTAAGATGGATTGGAACACACCTACTTGAAAAATAAAATATTAATAATCACTTTGGAAGACCACCCCCAATCCAGAATATCTTGGTTTCTCCCTCTATCCTTCAGTCCTTTTTTATGTTCATACCATTTAGTATACAAAACATTAATTGAAGTCTTCTTTAAACAGAAGGAAACACTTTCTTCGATGTTCAGAAGAACACAAGAGATCTACATTTTCCTAGCTATTGATTGTCCTCTACCTAAAGAGAGACAATGACTTTTCTCTTTCTGAAATAGGGTACTTAGCATTGAGACTGCAAAAATATTTTTATGAGAATAAACTACCTATTTTTTGCTTGAAGAGGGTTAAAAATACAGCTTGGCACAGTCTAAGTTCCTCAGCTAGCAGAAAATTTGGATCTGACATTCTAGACATGTGATTATGCAATCTCTGTAATTTAAATTTTAATCTGGTACATATTTGGAGAATGATTTCAGGAAAGTTATTACATGTACTCTAATCTTACAAGTTGCATATATGAGAGCTGTTAAAAATTAGAAAGAGACACATTTTCTTTTCTTTTGGCCAAACTGAAATGAAAACTACTGCACTTGAGTTTAACTGTTTCAGGCTAAGGTGTTGGGACTTGGAGATATGTCCTTGCTTTTATTTCATATTACAGTGGAAGAAAATTTCAAGTAAACTGCACCAAGGTTTAACAATCTGACTTCCACTTCTGATTCCATTTTTCAATTTTACCAGCATTAAATTCCAGCATAATTAGTGAAAGCAGCATTCCAAAAGAATTGATTACTTTGTGAATTTACATTTTTATTGTAATATGTATACATTTCTTCTAGAAAGCTGAGTGGCACAAGGACCTATTGACTGATTTTAGGGAGTTACATTCCTTTGCTTTAAGATGTGGTACACATTGCTCAATACAAAAATCGTGTTGTAAGTGGTATCTAATCCTCTGTTTTTGATTCAATGCTTGCTTTTGTGTATAGTAGTGACTGACGATAATATTGATATTGTAGTCCCATTAAGAACACAGTGGGTACATCTGTATTCCATGGAGTTAGTTACTTTTCTGCCAAGTTGAAATGTCCTAAATCAGGCGTTTATCCAGTTAACATGCTGAAATCTATAGCTGACATGGATCCTTGCTTCTTTGTAGAAACTTGTGGTGGAGAATGTTGAAGTTCTAACACAAATGAGGACCAGCTTTGACAAGCCAGACCAGATGGCAGCGCTCTTTAAAAGATTATCATGTGGGTATCTAACAAGATCCTACTAAAGACTCAGAGTTATTTTTTGTATTTGTCTTTGTAAAGAAAATGAGAAGAATTAATTTCTCTGTATTGAGTGTCCATAAGGAGCAAAATGTACGTGAGCTCATACAAACTGATGGATCATTCCAAACTTTTCCAGTCTTCTCATGTACAAAGTGAGATTTCAGTGTTTAGTGCACAGGCACTATATTAGTGATGAGTTTTGAGCATCATTTCGGGGGTGACAATACGTAGCTGTAGCAGCAGTAATATGGAAGCCTGGTACATAGCTATAGAATGTGAAACAAAAAATAATTACAATAAAGAGACATTTTTGGCCTCAAGAAAGCACAGAACCAGTGCTAGCATCCAGTACTGTCAGCTGTGTATACTAGGTTTCATTCCAGGAAGTGGTAAATGTGATAGTCTTCTACTGAAAATCCCACTGTGGATTCAGCTATAAAAACCAGCTTTAGCACTGATTATTTTGGCTCTTTTAAGAAATGCCATTGTTTCAGTACCTTGCTCTTTTCAATATTTTGTTAAACATTTTGTTTATCTTATTTGAAGAATTGAGTTTGTAAACATCAACACTTTGTTCATTGTTCTCTTTTCAGCTGTTGACAGTGTTTTGAAGAGAATGACAATTATTGGTGTTATCTTGTCTTTTCGATCATTGGCACAGGAAGCACTTAGAGATGTAAGAAAGAACTGAACATGTTCTGAATAATTTTCATTGTATGTAACTTAATGGAATGATAGTATATTTGAAGCTTAACTGTTCAGGAATGCTACCTCTTAAAAGGCTGATGACGTGGGTAAAATGGCAATACTCAGTTGTAACTGAACTTCGAATTGCAACTTGGGGTGAGGGAATCTATTTTTTGAGTACTGGCCAGAGAATTGTTACATTAAAACATCAAATTCAGTTTAGATCATGTTTTCTGTGTTTACTCATTTTAAAGGCTTTTATTTTAAATCTTTATTCCGAACATTTATTAGGCTTTAATGTCTTAAATCTACAAACAAATACACATGTGTAAAATAAAAACCCATTAAAAAACAAAAATAAGGCCAGTAAAATAATGGTAGTCTCTAACTGATAATTAACATGGGAAGTAATTTTTCTCATTTCGTATATGTTTGTGTCTCTTAGGTCTTATCCTACCACATTCCTTTCCTTGTAAGTTCCATTGAGGACTTCAAAGATCACATTCCAAGAGAGACTGACATGAAGGTAATGTTTGGCTGAAAGGGTGATAGTCATTTTGGAGTTTACTGAAAATATATAAGCAGCAAGACTTTCGTGCTTTGTGTTGAACATCCAGTCACAAAGAACACCCTTTTTCTTTTATTTTTCTTCTTTTTCTTTTTTTCCCCCCCCCGAGAGCTTAGTTGTTGTGGATCTGCAGCCTCCTAATGTTCTGGGGAAAAAATCACAACCGACTGATAGGATAAGCACAAGTCTCTATCTGCCTGTGATCACAATTGAGAACTCTCATAGACTTAAGAACAAGATTTATCAAGTGTTAAAACATGACAAAAGGAAGGATGCTGAGCTGTTTCATATTGTGAGCAGTACAACTGGTAAAACTAAATATTTCAAGGACTCTGCATATGTGGTTGGAGCTCTGTGCATGTAATAGCGACAAGGCTGATTTTGACCTTAAATTGAAATTTTTTGTGAACTCACTGTATTAAATGCTTGAGAAAAAAAAGTTAGCAGCTTAAGGAACCTTGCTTCTGAATGAGAGTATGTTTCCATCCAAAACCCCTTGTAGGCACATCACATGGCTTCTGGACATGTACGCACAGTAGCTGAAGTCTACCAGGTTTTTTAATTTCTTATTGCAGCTCGGAGTCTGTGAAAGATTTTGGCTGCTTAATGGTATTGCATCAATTTGATTTGCAGAGAATGTGCACTGGGATATACAATGTACATCTCTTTAACGTTTCCAGAAACAACTTTTAGAAATCTGCTCTTGAGCAAAGTATGGTTTTTAAGGGCCAGAATATGTTGTTATCCCTGAACTTGAAGTTCACATTTTGCTGTTAACTCTTGGGGAAAGTAACTTAAGTTCTCTGTGTATGAAAACTAATTAAATAATAAACATCTTCCTCCTTTTAAAAGTTCAGAGTCCATCTTTGTGAGCTTCATGAGTTCAGAAGACACAGTTCAGCAGTTATATTCTGGCTCATTTTTAGTAAAAAATAATGAAATTTTACATGTATGCAATTTCATTCCACGATATAATCACATGCTCTTTGAAACTTGCAATGCTGATAAACCAGCCACGAATGCCTGATGTCCCAGAAAACATTGACATTCATACTGCAACAGAGGAATTCTGTGGAAATGCTATGGAAAATTGACTTCAAATGTACAAGCTCATGGTAAAAATTATATCAAAATGATGCAAGTTGCCTTTGCCCTTCTCAAGAAAAGCCTTTCTAATATTCCCACCTGTAGCTGTGGAGAAAATCATTGATCACCAGAGCATCATGTTCAGTACATTACTGAACTTGAGGAATCAGCATCCAGAAGAGATGAGATGGGAAGTTCGCTGCTTACTTTGCTTGATCTTTTCAGAAAGCATCTTCCACCCTCTGGTATCAAAGAAGTGCTGAAAAGTAAGGTGGGATAAAGGCTGCAACAGTAATCATTGAAGGCAGTATTTTACCATTAATGTTTTTAAGCTGATGATAACAGATCATTTGAAACAGTTTAGTGGATCTCCAAAGACATCACAGAATTCATTAGTATCAGCAGATATGAGAAAGAATTCATTATTATCAGCAGATATGAGAAAGAATTCGTTAGTATCAGCAGATATGAGAAAGTGTAGTAATTGCTATCTACTGTGAAATAAAACCATGCTAAAGGCTGCTGTCTGGCTCTTGCCACATAGCACTACCTAGCTGCCTTCTGCTTCACATAATATTTGGCTGTTGGCCTTCTCTGTCCCTGCTGTAGTTCTCCTGTGATTCTTAAATATACCTATTTTGTTGTGTGGTTTTTTAGTTAAAAGTGTCTGAAATAAATTCTAACCGCTGTGTGTGTACTCCACCCATGCTGGTGTACGCATGATGCCAACTGTGGATGTCACGTCTCATGGTGTGATGTAATGCCATGTAGACTTGCTGGAGAGTTCATAGCTTGTCTGGATAATGGTGGAGGAGTGTGCACGGAGGAACCAGACCTGGAGAATCTTGTCCATAGTGCCTGTTGGGAATACTGGAAACTCTTGACATGTACTCCCCCACAACTCTGCCAGAGCTTTGTCTTGAAGACATCTTGTTGGAAGGGCCAGGAATGTTCTGTGAACCTGCTAACAGTTAAGCCCTGTGGTCAATTAGCAGCTCGTTGTCTTTCTCCTGGCCCTGTCACACACAGTTGAGCAACTGTAGGTAACAAAGTCTTCTTTTGGTACAATAAGGCAAATTTCTTTTTTCTGAAAGGCATGTCAAGAGACAGATCTTTACAAGGTTTTGTACAATGGATTGGAAGTTGTCCAATTGGGCATATTTTAGGACATAATAACATAGTAATTTCATATGTACTGAATTTACCAAGCAAAGTATAAATAGTTTTAAAGCTGTTGATGAAATGAATACTTGTTATGAAATGTTATTTTTATTTTACCAGTCCCAAAACTTACGATTTGAGGTGACTGTCAAAATGGTGATTTATTCTCCTTTTATTTGGATATTTTTAATATTAAATTCTTGAGCTGTCTATACAGGCTTTTAGAAACAGGCTTACATTTGTTCCACTGTGCATGTAGTGACAGGAAAAGGGGGAATGGCTTTAAGATGACAGAGAGAAGGTTAAGATTAGATATTAGGAAAAGATTCTTGACTGTGAGGATGGAGAGGCCCTGGCTCAGGTTGCCCAGCGAAGCTGTGGCTGCCCCATCCCTGAAGTGTTCAAGGCCAGGTTGGACGAGGCTTGGAGCAACCTGGGATAGTGGAAGGTGTCCCTACCCATGGCAGGGAGTGGAATGGGATGGGCTTTAAGGTCCCTTCTAACGCTAACCATTCTGGGATTCTGTGACTCTTTTGAGCCTGTTGGCTGTGAACCACACCCTGTCCATATGCTCTATAATTCTTTTCATGCAGGACTGTGCAAACAGCACTGTATGCTTTTCATACCAAAGCTTGCCCTCAGGTAGCCAGGCTGGAGCACACAAGGATAGCCTGCACAATATTCACTGCATGGAGCTGCTCCACTATACATGAGAATTTATGGGAAAAGTGTAAAACTTCTCAAATACTAATGGCAGTAAGACATTGCTAGTGTTTCCTGTATTCATTTGTATTTGGTGTAGACCTGGTTTTGCAGAGAGTCATCTGAACTGTGGGTTCAGAAACTTCGTTGAAATAGTAAATGGAAAGAGAAAACAACAGTGTTGAATGCTTGTTAATAGTAACAAAAGAGACATCCTGGGATGGGCTGGGAAGTGGAATACATTCAAAATGTTCTTAGGTCTTCCAAGTGCTGTGGCCAGTTAGACTCTAATTTTTGGTGCCTGGAGTCAATGAACACTGAATCTGTGTAACATTTACATCTTGTAAGATTTCTGCATTACTCTATTTCGCCAGATTGTAACTTCTGGCTTTTGTTTAAAAATGTTGTATTTGTAGATGTTAGCTGATACTTTAGATCTGGTAGAGAAAATACGTTAGTTTCTTTTGAACATTAAAGAAAGATGTAGGAACAGCTGAATTGAAGTCAGGGTGTTGCTTTGGAGGTAATATGGGAAAATATGTGAGTTTTGTTTGGTTTGACACAATGAAATTACCATCTGGTGCACGAAGTACAGACGCAGCTACTCAGTGGAGATTAGAAACAAACAAAATCTACTGTCTCTGTCTAATATTTGCCAAATCTCTGAAATTCCTTAGTGCCTCAAACTCATTTTAAACATGACAGCAAAAACTGTGCTTCATCATCTTTACACGAAAGCATTCAGTGTTGTCTTTCTTCTGGTCCTCAGGTGGCAATGAATGTATATGAACTGTCATCAGCTGCTGGATTGCCTTGTGAGATTGATCCTGCCTTGGTCGTAGCACTGTCTTCCCAAAAATCAGGTAAGAAGTTCCAATTTCAAAAATATAAATGTTAAAAAAAAAAAAGAAGTGTTTAAAGTGCTGGGAGGGAACTTGTATATCTTGACTCCTTTGTATTCCTTCAATAAACTTCATAAATGGCATAAGACGATGAATTACTTGTGCCTGCTATTTATTGGTGTTAGCTTGAGAATCTTTTCAAATATGCATGAACGGATGTGCTGGCCTAGAAAAGGATAACAGGTAGGTGTAGAAGGAATTTAATGGTAGCACTGCTGTAGTTTAAGAACAATGACAGTAAGAGTGTCTTGTGAACAACTTGATCAGTTCCGTTGCACAGATGTGTAACAAAGCTGTCACCTAAGTAAGCATTACGAGCTGAATGCAGCTCATGAATTTCACAATATTTTGTTACCAGTGTGTCCTACAAGTGTTAATGTGAAGTTTACAAGGGAAAACATAGTAAAAGAAACATGTTAGAGAATTAGCATGTATCATGCTTTGTGTTCATTGCTTTCAGGCACTGCTGTCTAAGCTTTTCAGTTTTGTTTACTCTGGCATGTTCAAAGACATGAATTAAGACTCCTAGGTGTTTTTTGGTGGTCTTCAGCTTTTTTTCTCTATCTTCCTTACTGAGCATTTCATTACTTTTTCCCCCCTGTATGTTGTTGATAGTTAATGTTAGAATGAGACCATGAATATTTTAAATGCTACCTAAGTTGTTTTTTCTTGCTTCAATAGTAGTTATTTTGAGAGGGGAAAATATAGAGGGGCACTTCAATATTTGAATTTAAGTCCCAAGCACAATTTCTTTGTCCACTTAAAAAAAGCAATCCAAAGTGTATTTTTTCTATCTACATTATATGTGTAATATACAGAAGTACATCTTCGTTAGGTATCTGGTATCTAAAATGGCATTTTAAATAGATTATTTTCGTTGTGCTACAGCTATGAAATGTTTAAGCTAGGTCAACAAGACAGAGAATTTCTGTATATTCTCATAATGGTTTATGATCTTGTATTTTGATTGTTACCTTTGGAGTTTGAAATATTTTGCTTTTATTCACTTTTCATAGAGATAAATTCTGTATGTCACTAATTGTTGCCTTTTTTTTAAACTAATCTTAGGCTAATGTGTGATGATGCTGCTGTTTTTGTAAGCACAAGGTTTTAGTGTGAATTGACATGAGTGCACCATCACCTTCTTCTCATTTGCCAAAGGGAGAGTGCAAGAGAAGCTCTTCTTACCTTAGAGCAATAACTGGATTTATACCAGCATGAAAAGATGACTATTCTGCTTATCATATTAGAGACTTAATAACTAAAACGTTAGAAGTAATAGCACAGCAGTGGCTTCTTTTTGTTCTCCTAGATAACAGACTGGACGTTTTGCAGCTCTACTCTGTGTCTTTTGGCAAGACTGACATTAATATTCCTCTTTTCACAATACAAACATTGACTTTGCTTGATTTTGCTTTAAATTTCAATTTGGTCAAACATTTTATAATCTACCTGCAGCTGAAAGGAAATATTTCAAGATTACTTCTTTAATTAAAGAACTTTATTATTTTTGTTTTTAGAAAACATTAGTCCAGAAGAAGAATATAAAATTGCTTGCCTTCTAATGGTCTTCGTGGCTGTCTCCTTGCCAACTCTGGCTAGTAATGTGATGTCTCAATATAGCCCTGCCATCGAAGGTAATGTAGAGCCAGCTCAATATTTGCTGGGAATGCTGTCTTCACAATAGTTCTGGTAGTGTCTTGAATATAGTCACCTTTAATATTTTATTTATTTATTTATTTGTTTATTTTTATAGTGAACAAATATAAAAATCAGCCTTAATTCAGGCAAGTTCTTCTGAAAGTACTTTAAAAAGCATTTACTTAACTCTTGTCCGAGATAACTTCCTATGAAAAATTAGTTTGGTACTTGAAATTTTCAGAACAGTTCAGACACTGCAGGGGGCAATCTTGTCCTAACAACTGTTGGAGCACACATTCTGCATCAATTAGTATGACACTTATTATCTAATATAATATATTCTAATAAGTATTAATATTTTAGTAATCTTTACATTGGCCTTGGGCCAGTCATACAAGGTGTCTTTTCTATATTTAATATGCTGTTCATATTGCCAAGCATAAAGTTTTGAAAACAGAATCTGGAAGGTGTAAATGGTGAACAGGATTATTTCCTACGCAATAGTTCAACTTTCTTATGTTAAAAAAATAACCTTTGCCTCAACAAAATTCTTTGCGTGTAATCCACAGTTTTCTTTCTCTTTTTAAGTTGAAAAAAGACAGACAGTACTGTTCCAACACATACAAAAGTCACCTTTCAGCTGTTCAAGCTATTTCCTTTGTAATGCGTAACATGACTTACGTAAGAGACCATGTTCGTACTGCTTCCACTCACTGGGATGCATGTTTTCACTAATTAGTTTTTAAAGTTGCATGATTTTCAAATTGCTCAAAATTGTAACTCACAAAGTAAGTTTAAACTGGCTTCTGAAAATTTAAAGTACCAGGAAAATACCAAAAATTTTGAACGCTTTCTGTGTCGCTTAATGTAATATGCAAATCAAGTTTCTTAGAGATGCAGGATTGTTGTTTTACATGGGATTAATCAGCCTTTTCTTCAGTTATGAATGATTAGGGATCTGTTGAGTCTAGTTTCATTTTAAAACAGATAACACAGACTTCTCCAGTTGTGGAAAATGTTAGATAAATCTCATTTGTGAGTCGAACTTGAATATTGATTCGAAAAGTTAAGAATTTTCAAGTTAAAAGCTTTTCCTGATAAACGGGGAGAACAATCTGTAATGTGCAGAGTTGTTTCCTGTTATTTGTGCTCTTGTAGTATTTCTGTTGCTTTTTGCAAGCTTTTTCCAAGTCATGATACTTGAATAAGAATCTTGGAATATAGGTGAGAGCAGGGAATATCTAATGTGATTGGTGAGGGGCACGGGTAGAAACTTCCTTGTTTGAAGACAGTCAGGTCGACTGTCTTTATTCAGTCCAAATGAACTTGTTTATGTGTATGTAAGATCACATCTCTTAAAAACTACCTAGTTATAGTTTTGTAAAAGAGATCCTCTGGAAGCACTTCCTGCTACCAGTTTCTCCTTCAAAAGATCTTACCAACTGTAGAGTCTCAAAACCTGTATGGCTTGCCATGGGGACAGTACTAGAAGTTTTACTGGTGATTATGTTTTCACACATTTACCCCTCTGCAAATTATTTGCTAAGACTATGTCAGGCTAGCTAGAGGTTCTCTAGCAGGTTAGAGCTCAGGCAGGTTTGCCTTCCTCAAACTTCCTCTCTTCCTGAGACCCTCTTAGTCATCATGTTTTTAGCAGTCTGAAACAACAGATAATTCTTATCTTCTGCCTGTTTTATATCATGTAGCTTAAATATTCCAGTTTATGCAGTTTCATTTACATTAAATAACTTTTAAGATGAAGTCAGGCAAAGCCTTGTTTCAAAGTGAGTCCTTAAGGTACAGTTAATAGATGACATGGAACTGTGACTGGAAGTTACATCTTGCACTCAAACAAGCCCATATTAGGAGCTGCTACTGGTTCTGTGAGATGTGGCCTATGTATTACATAATTCTTTACTGAGTGGGCTCTTTTAATTGAGAGGAAAATCTAGCAAGAGGTATACATAAAATATGTTTGCTCTACAAAAATAACTGAACAAACAGAATAGACTTTGTCATTCTTGCCTTCCTTGCATAATAGTACTTTTTCTTGTGTTCTAATCTTATTGTAGAACATCTGGCTTGAAACACTTAATATAAATGGTATTTCCAGAATGTGAACTTAATAAATTCTGCTTTATGAAGTAAATTCCCTGGACAAATCCTGAATTAATCCATCAACAAGTCACAGATTTGAAGGAGTTTCAGCTTTCTAATTTGGCAAGAAATCTCCCAAATACAGACAGTGCTTGGACAGCTGTAGCAATGTCTGTATTCCCTCTGCCTACTTCAAGATCAAGTCCGTTTCTTACGCTAGTTCCAGATAAAGGCTCAAAGTCTGACAGACCTTTACTGTTGTTTCCAGTACAGAATCTGAACCGCTAGTCAAATACCAGGCTAGAGGTCTAATTTGTCAACTAGAGGGTAGAATAGAACACTAGTCTGCAAGAGCCATAGTTCTTTTCTAAATACATGGAACCTGTTGCAAGTTGGAAGACAACAGTTCCTTTGCTGAATTCCCTTGACGCTTTTTCTACAGCCTGAGACATAAAAATGAAGTCACTTGAATAAAACGAGCCTCTTCAAAGGCAAATACATATTTGAATCAGAATTAAGCAGAACAGATTTTCTTGACGATGTTCATGTAAAAATAGGAGACAAAGTTGGAGTGTCAAATCTGGGGGCCCTGCTGATGGAGATCCACAGGGATCTTCACTGGTACCTACTAGTCAGCATACTCATAGACCACATGGATGGGGGGGGCTGAAGAGTGAAGTGAGAAAATTTATGTATCATGTGAAGTTGTTGAAAGTATTAGAGGAGTGAAGAGCTGCAGAAAGGTATGATACTGAGTAAACTGGGCAATAAAATGACAGCTAAAATTAATTTTAAGTGACAATAGTGGTATGCATGGAGAAAAAAAGGATTTTTCTCATGTGGACTGATGGGGTCCAGCTGACCTCACTACTCAAGCATGAACTTGCAGTTATGATAAATGACTGAATGAAAAGATGAGCTCAGTGCTCAACAATTGTCAAAAAATAAGTTAAGAATCAGCATGTTTGCATGCTTGAGTACTTGTTTACTCCTTCAAAGACCACCTCCTTTTCATATGCTCACACTTGCCCAAGATACTTGCCCACGTGTATATTAATTTTGTTGTAAAGTGGTATATTTGACTTAATTTGCCTGGAAGAAATGTCAGGCTTACTGAGGAGCAGTTCTTCTGCTCTCTTTGAAAACTGGTGTCATTTCGCCACCTTCCAGGGCTCTGAAGCCTGGGTGAATTTTAGGCAAGATGTTACGTATGAAAATCAGCAGTGGAACACCTTTGTTCTTGAGTGCCTGTAGATCTCTTTGAGGAATACTGTCTGGGCATGAGATGTTCATTTACACAGAAGGGGAAAGAAATGGTCAATTAGCTTGTGAAAATCCTGTCTTTTTGGCCTAGTCAAGTTTCAACACTCTTAAGTTTTGTAGAAACCAAATAAACTTCCACTATATCCCTTATTTCTAAAAGCCCTAGGTATCTTTCTCAGGTTGTTGTGACCATTAGGATTTGGAAGGGAGAGCTGTACTTCTGGTGGCTGTCCTGATAGCAAGTTCAGTGTGGAAGAGTACCTTGCTCCCATTGTGTAAGATACTAAAAGTTCTTCTTTCATTGTCACAAGTCTCTTTAGTCTTTGGTGATATTTTCCAAAGAATACTGTCTTTTCCAACATGGTGCTGAGGTGATTTGAGTATGTTTTTGTTTAGGGCATTGCAACAACATTCATTGCTTGGCAAAAGCTATCAATCAGATTGCTGCGGCTTTATTTACCATCCACAAGGGAAGCATTGAAGACCGTCTTAAAGAATTTTTGGCTGTATGTATAACTTTATTCCTACTTGATAAAATGTACTGTTGATTTGGGATGCAATGCAATTGATTTCACAGAAATCTGCTTTTGATGCACAAGAGAGAAGTATATTTTCTATATGCTTCTATATACAAGTCTATACATATATTAAACTTTGCAGTAGTTCTTTATAGACATTTGTGTGTGATGTTGGAAAGTTAGAGGAGCAAATCAGTGCAAGTGTCATAATTTTTTTCAGTACAATCTTTAGTATTTTAGCACATACCATTTCTCACATTGTGTGGCCCGTGACTGGGGGAAAAAAGTGCAATGCATATAAAATCAAAATTCTGTCTAGCTGACTTTTTCCCATGGTGTGGTTGATACTTTAGTTAGTTACCTTCTTTCAAAAAGTAAAATAAACTTCAGAGTGGCTTTTGTGTTGTACCTTTTGACATGCCTGCCCTTCTTAAACATGAACAGCCAGGTAGCAGTGTGTTACTGGGGTAGTTGGGAAGAGGAAATTTTTTATGCCTCAGAGTAGATGGAAGATGAAAACTACTGAAATCTTTAGTGATGCTTAGAAAAAAAAATCAAAAGTTTTTAGGTCATGGTGACGTGTTTTAAGTACATTTTGGTGTGCTGCTCGAGTAGAAATAAAATTTTTAAATGGCTCTTAATTAGCCAGTACTTGAAGGAAACTAAAGGCTAAAATAGCAGCATCACTTTAATTTTTAAAAATTACTATTGATTTTGAGTGGGTTTTGATTTTTCTGTTTGGCATTAAAATGTGTGGAGAAAAAGCCCCTCCCTCTTTATTTTAGGTAACTTTCTGTAGCTAGAAGTTCACAGAAACAATTCTTTTTTTTTTTCCTTAGAAGAATCTTTCACTTGTGAAAATTCATTGCATTTTGTAAAACAGAAAAAACCCCTATGGCCATTGACCTTGTCTAATGCAACTGCTGGCTGTAAAACATGAAAGAGAAACGGTTGTATCAAGTTGCATACATTTGACAAGTGAAGGAAACCAGTATAGTTTCATGTGATAAAACCACTTTTGGTATGAGGTTTGCATTCTTTCAGTGTTTACAGACCATTTTCAGACCACTGCTTTTACTGCACAGACTGTGACTTGGTGGTTCAGATATTTTGTTAATCTTCCTTTTTCAACAGTTACTGTTAGCCTGAAAGAAAAACATTTCTCTTGAGAATAAAATTACTGCTGAAGATGATCTGCTTTCCTGTCCAAGTTAATTAAATATGAAAAAAAAACAACTTAGGAGGTTCTTTAATGCTGATGAATATGTACTATGTATCTTTTGAAGTATACATATTGACTTCATATTAAAAATTGATTCATGACAGCTTTTTCAAGAGGAATGTTGAGTTAGATTTTTAAAGTTAGTATTTTTAATTTAAAATCCTTTTCTGGTAAACATGGGCTTTAGGCTTGGTGTGAGGGCCTAAATGATGATTGTACATCTGAAAGTTGGAAGGGGTTTTTTTCAAATTTCTGTAAGGCATGAAAACATGGTGTATCAAGGACTCTACAAATTAAGTATTTTACTGTATTCTGTGATCCTGAGCTTGTAAATACCTAACTAGAAGTTTCTAGTATATCTTCTAAAACTAGGATAATAGGATTGCTTATGGTGATGCCTTTTTCAGCATAGAAATGAAACAACACACACTCTCGAGATAATATTAGTATGGGAGATAATATAAAAGTGGATCTTTATTGGAGCTCCAGGGGCAGTTATGGAAGAGTGTCCACAAAAGCCCACCCACATGGGGTGAATACAGTTTTTATAAGTTTAGCAAATTAGCATATTTGATAAAAAGCATCAATTAGGAGGACAAATGGTGATGCAATTCCTTCCACACGTCATGCCCCTTCTCTGGAGCCCTCCCCTTGGTAGTAGCTGTATTTTGTTTATGAAAATCTATCTCGAAGAGTTGTTCTCAACCTTGGTAGCCAGGAAGAATCATGATAGCATAGGGGCCTTGTACCCCTCAGGGCTTGGAGCTCTGGAATATGCTTTGTCTTTCTGCCTGGCAAAGGGCATGGAAAAGGACTGGGAAAACTAGCTCGAATACAACAATAGGCTACAGAGCTCCAAATATATGTGTAAAAAATACAGAGAATACATAAGAGAAAAAAAACCAAAAATCAATAGGCATAATTTCCCCCCTTTTTAGAGACTAACAAGACTCTGCCTTGTCTAGTCTCTACTCCATATTTAGTCACACCACCGGTTTACACAGCCGACTATCCCACCAGCTGTCAAACAGATGCCAACTATAACTGCAGCTACTATGAATATTTTTTATCCAGGCTCAGTTTGGTAACCATGAAGTGAGTGTATACTGAAGGTATATTGATAAAATATTATTCATTGGCAGTTAGGATGACATTTCTTCAATTAAAAACACAGCTTAGGAAGTAAAACTTCTTCTGTTACAAAATGGGTAAAATTTTAAACCGTAAAAATGTCAATCACTTTAAACCTTACAAAAATGTAGTAAGTTGAAATGTATATTGGGAAGGACAGAAGTGAGATCTTGATCCCCTGGGAGTTCTGTCGTTGATTTCAGGAGACTTCATAATAGTCAACCAATGATTACAACAAAAAGTTCTCTGCAAAAAATTAATTCACTTTTTATATTAAAATAGCATGTGTCATTTTTTAAACACTAGTAGGAATAAGCCAAAATGGCACATTGAGACTAAAGCCCAGTGATGGTTCATGTGCTCAGGATTACTTGCTTTCCTTTGTCATTATTAGTACAATGCAGAGTCCATTGGCTTTGTGTAACAAAATAGCAGAAGCTCATCAATGCTTTGTTTTATTTATTGCTTTGAAATACTCATTTTATGTAGCTTGCATCATCCAGTCTACTGAAGATTGGCCAGGAGACGGACAAAACTACTACAAGAAACCGAGAATCTGTTTACCTACTACTAGACATGGTGAGCATTTGTGTGTTTTATTTGTAGTTCACAAACCAGTGGAAATCACTTTTATGTTCTTCTTCCTGGCATTCTAATGTCAGTATTTTTTTTTCATTCCCCCAACATGCACACGTTTTTGCCATCATCCTTTATTGCTTAGAATATTGTATCACATTGTTCAGATCATTTTCACTGTTCACTTATTACATACGATACATTTAAGAAGCAGTGTTCAGAGTGTGTAGGAGAAAATCCTCTCTGCTCAGAGGATTTCCTCTCAGTATTCAGTGTCTTTTGGAAGATGACTGTTTATATAGGAAAGCAAAATACTTGCTTTGAGAAGCAGTGGGTTTAAATGTAGGGGAGAAACACTACTATAAACTTGGTGCAATTTATTTTTGCTGTGAAATATGTGTGTAGTGGTGTGATGCAGGCTGGAAGGATCTACATGAAGCAGATTATCAGTAGCAGGCAGTAGAAGGTGCTCTGCAAAACCTTGTGTTTCTGGTATTTTTCAGATTGTGCAGGAGTCTCCGTTCCTGACAATGGATCTCTTGGAGTCTTGTTTCCCTTATGTCTTGCTGAGAAATGCCTACCATGCTGTCTACAAACAAAGTGTTACATCCTCTGCCTAAGCATCTACTTACCGGAGATAAGACATAGCACGCATCTGTGTGGCCTCAGATTTATCTGTAAACTGTGGAGCTATTTTACTCTATGGCCTGACGAACAGTTTTGTGAATTATAAACTTTTTCCATAAAGTTGTATTCCTAAACAGTGGTTTCTTAATATGGTTGTACTACAATATAAGCTTGGTTGATTTTAGGTTGCACATTCATGGAAAATTTTTTTCTCATTCCTTTCTTTTTTTTTTTTTAACTTTAAAGCATCAGTTAAGTTTTAAAAATACTACTTCTGCAATATGTTTTTTGATATTGATCATGCAAAACAAAAATTGCTTGTTTATTTCCAGAAGAAAAATGTATGTAGTGATTATTTTAGATAGAGTAGCTTTCATCTGTGTGTAAATTATTTCAAATAGGGAGAGTCATAAACTTGTACCTATTGTTCTTATTGAAAACAAATATTGGATGTGCATTTCTGTGAAGTAATTACACCATTTCTAGTTTTATTTTGAAACGTTCACCAATCTACGTACTATGACACTATCTAACATTAAAAATGTTATAGGACTGCTTATCCTACAGACAGTGATCCTCTCCCAATACTCTTAAACAACTGCAAGTGGTGGTGTTTGTATAAAGCATAGTGGAAATTTTTTTTAAACTAACTTCTGTAGTGCCCTGTTGGCATTAACACTACCATTGTACCCTGCTGTATAATAAACATTCTTACACATTTATCATATGTTGATAAAATGTTAGCCCTTAACCACTTTTTATATGTTTTAAATTTTTGAAATTCAAGTGTACCTTCCATAACATACAATAAACACTAGACTGTATTATCTGTAGGTGAATTATTTTTAATATAAATGTTATCCTAGTATTTTAAGCTTTAACTGTGCTGTTGTGCATTGATTTACATCTCACAGTTCATTAAATATCAATCCTTAGAGCTTTTATGTGAAGACTTCTTTTAATCCTTCACCTTTTGCCTTTTGCGATAGTGAATCTTGTAAAAAGTTGGAAGAAGAAATTAAAAACAATGTTAAAAATGTCAATTTAGTGCCATTATCCTTTAAATCTTATTTTTACTAATAAAGCAAGAAAAGCATTTATATAGTATGTAGTGATGCTAGTTGTACCCATAGAAATAAGTGTATTGTTAAAGTATGAAACTTGAAATAATCCTAGAACAGGCGAATGTTGCTAAAACGTAACATCAGACATGACTGAGACAGATGTATAATAGTCCCTTTTTTATCAGTCATGCAAATTGGCCTTGCAGGATAGCATGGGCTCATTTAGCCTGAAAGCTGACCAGATGGTTGTGCTCTGTAATCCCTGATGTATAAAAGCTGTGTGTTCCTCAACAGGCTCTGGACATTGTATAGAGCCCCTGTTCTTGGTGCAGCTTCTGTGCATGCTGGTAACTTTTTCTATTATGAAAGAGCTGTTGTGTGCTCAGTTACAATAGCTTCCTCTGTCCAGAGGAAAAAAGTACTGGAATAAAATTGTCCTAAGGAAGTAAGACAGTGCATCTATATTTTTCCTAATTACACATTTTATGTTATAACTATGGAAGTGTTTTTAAATTGATAAGTTAGTACCATAATGAAGAAGTTTGTTCATAAAGTAATTAGGTTGAATGCAAGACTTAAGAGTTCTACTCTGTAATATTTATAATCTAATACATTCAAATGTTCTGATTTCATTTAAGATTTTGATTATGATGTAGCCTTTTGTGGGAAAACAATGACTATTTTCAAGATGGATTGTTGAAAAACTCAAGTTTAAGAAATAACCTCTTTTGTGTCTTTAATATTTTTAAATACAAAATAATTGTATGTGTCCATTTGCCTCAGATCCCAGATTTCCACTGTCTGTAGTGTCAGTGAACCAAACCTAGAAAACAGGTTATCACTGACAAATAAGTAATGAGTGCAGTATCTCTGCAAGAAGCTGCTTCTGATACAGTTGGATTAGATTTAGGCATGAACCTTTTTAGACATGGTAGTTTCTGTGGGAGCCCTTACATGTGGTGTCTGGCACACAAATCCCTGAGGTGATGCCTTTTTAACGACACTACTACTTTTTAGCTACTTCCTGCAAGAACTTGGGCAAGCTCAGAACAAACCACAGAAGGAAAAATCATGTGGACTCATCCGTGTGTTGATTGGGTTTGGGCAGGGCTGGAAGGGTTGGTTTGTTTTGTTCTTGCCGCATTTTTGTTGTTCCTAGTTTCAGCTGAGCTACCACAGAACTGTTGAGGGTTCAGCCTGCTCATGGACGGCAGAGCACGTCAGGCCTGGTCCTCAAGGCAACCTGTGTCCATGCACTACACAAACTGTCAAAAGCCTGGGGAACCAAGTTTGTTGGGAAGGAAGATAGAGAAGGAATTTTTCCTCTGGAGCCTGCAACACCATGTCCACAACTTAGTAAGTTCAACTCTTGCCACTGTATAGCGAGTCATCTCAGGTGGCCTTTTGTGCATTTCCAGATGTGTTTGTAATTCCTGGAGCACGAAGCACAGATGGCTGGGCTGAGCTGGCCCCATATGGAGCCAGTTTGGATGAAATGTCTAATTCACGGGGGGAGGGTTTTGCCTCGTGTGAGAAACAGTGCAGAAGAAGAATGTCCCATTGTTGCCCAGAGAACTATTTTTATAGTTTAAAAAGATCTGTCTGCCAGGACAAAAGATTACCATTGAAAGCAAAGGCTACTCCTAAACCTTTTTTTGCTGTAGAAATTTGTTTTCTGTATAGGAAAAGGAATTGGTAACACCTGGACTATACCACTTTCGATGCACTGGAGAAAGGGATTCTCCCCAGAAAATGTTGGAAGGAGGCCAGTGATTTGAGGAAAGATTATGAGCCTTCTTCAGCAGGTTGTCATGGACTTGTATGACTTCAGAACTTAGTCATTCCAGATTCAAGAATTTCAGACCATAAGTAATTATGCTTGGCCTCCAAACTGTATTTTTTCCAAAAGCTTCCCTGGTTCTGAGATTCAGCATTGTGATTCACACAAAAAAGTAAATCCTCAGTTAGTTACTTACTGGTAACTTATAAATTCTTAAAGTTCGTGTATGTCTGAACTAATGCTGTAATTTTTTTTTTATTGTGAATTGCTCCCTCAAGCTGAATGAAACTCAAAGCTAGGAGTTTAGGTGTAGCAAGTCATTCTGTTCAATCAGTGAAAGACATTTTTTAGACATAGACTTCAAATTGGTCTTACATTCAAATTCAAGCATCCTTTAACACCATAGTGCATTTTGGATACAATAGAAGTGATTTATTGTGGTTGTATTCACTACTAAATGGGGCTGATAAATTAAGGACTGGAAGAATACAGGGAACTGCTTCCATTTCAGTCCTTGTGGCTAGCCCTGAAACATGGACACAGCTGCCTGTCCAAAGCAAGGTAATTGAAATGGCAGCTACACACATATATGATTTGGTTTCATGGACAGGAATGATTTTCAGTGTTGTCAAATGAACAGTTTTCAAAAATACTGAAGCTCTACCTGTATTCTTCTGTAAGTACAATTTTTTTATCATTTTGATGGTAAAGCTAAATCTTCCCCTGAGATGACAAAACTTTTTTACCTGAGTTGACCGCTGCTTGTACGCTTTTGCTATTTGTCATGTTACAAAGTCTGTAAATATTTGTACTAACTCATAACAAAACCAAAATGTCCCCCTGACCTGTGTCCAAAACCATATAAATTTGTAATTAGTCATGCTTTTTCTAGCACTCCTGGGTCAAAATGACCTGTTCACTGGATATAGTCTTAGACAATTCAGGAAGAGAAATTGTGAGTATTAAATTCAGAATGAAAAGCCTCTATTGAGCTTTGCATGAAGTAAGGGTATTTTGAATAATTTCTCACGTAGACTTTAAGGCTGTTGCCCTGCTCATGATCATAGTAATCTTACAAAGTGCCTTCTCACAAAAAGTGGAGGTAAGCAATAAAAATTATACTGACACCTGTGTGAAGAGAGCTGTGAGCTGCAAGGCTATAACAGCTGTTTTAAACCCCAGTGCTCAGGAATCCAGCTCATTTCCCACTAACCACATACTTTCCTATCTTGTCAGTACTCACATCATGTGGCAACTAGGATATGGGAAAGACCATCTCACAGGTTACCTGCAAACTCTTCTTGCTCTCTCTGCCCTTGTCATTAGCCTTTGAGTCTGGCTGAACATGAGGGAATCTCTATGGGCAGCCAGTGCAGAGAACAGAAGTCTTGTGTTTGGCAAAAGCAGTATTCTTAATACAAGTTCAACTATCTTTTTAACCATAGCAAGGACACAGTCTCAGCAACAATGAAACCATTCCTTGCATAGTCACACAAAGGAAAGAGAAGTATCACAACAAATGCATTGTAAACTAAGATTATGTTAATTATGGTAATACAGAAGAGGACTGAAAAGAAAAGGGAGGGAAGAGGGGAAAGTGCTTATCACACAGCCAGCAGAGAAGTTGGGGAAGACAGTGCTCAGTGACTGATTCCATTTTGTGACTCTGGAGTCATTTGACATTTTGTGGATCATATCTATATTGTATCACACAGACTTCAGAATTGCATTTAAAAATTTCAGCTGATGTATCCTCTTTATTCCATACTGCACATGAAGCAAACTTAACCAGCCTTAGGACTGTTGGTAAATAAAGCATCCCTGCAAGTATAAAACTTTGAGGCATCTTACCATGAGCTCGTGTTTGCCAAGACCAAGTCAGCAGAACTAGATAGGGCCATCTCTCTCGTGCCTGTTTGTCATGAAACACTAAAGGTGGTATGTGCTGCTTGGATTTAGTTCCATGTATGTCTGAACTGGAAGACGTTAGGAATGATGTTGAGTGTTACAGAAAGAGTTTGTCTCAGCAGTTTCTTATTTTGGATAACAAATCACTTCAAAGGGCTGAGAAAATGGGCTGAGCCTGTGGCACTTGCTTTAGAGGTCACTTTATTAGGGGAACAATTGCACCACTGTTTCCATAACAATTTTCGTTTGAGTGCTAAGAAAATATGTGAACTTTTATCTAGTAAAAACTCAAAAATTAGTAACAGGGAAGTTACAATGCATTTGAATTTTATCATATACTACTAATTGTTTGCTGGCTAATCCGTGGTGCCCCAGGCACTGGTTGGAGGTGGTCACAGTCCTTTGCTAAGGGGTGTTGGGATCAGAGTTCATTTGTTTCAAATCTCTCTCCAGATGGTAGAAGTGAACACTATCTTGTGGATTTTGTTGGCAGAGATAACACTTAGCACAGTGTCCATAGGTATCACACACCTCTTGAGGAGGGTCCTGGAGCATTTAAAATCAACATTACATCAGAGCTTCTCAAAATCCCAGCTACTAGCAGAAGATGCAAGCAGCAAGAGTAATTGCATATCAATGTTGCAATTTTGCAGGTAGGAGATGGGGACAAAGAACTGTGAGTTAAGGACACAGCCTCTGGCATAACACTGAAGTGCCTGGACCCCAGCTTCTAGGTGTACATGCTGTTAAGGTCTCAGTGGCCCTAGTGTGCAGAGGAGAGGGAAAATTAAAGGCAGTGATAACCTCTGAGGGCCATTTTAAAACTATCCTGCTTGAACCAAGTGGGATGGGGCTGTGAGGGTAGTTTGCAAAAGCATTGGAGCTGAGATGCAAAATAGATAAAACCCCTGCTGCCTTCTTCCTAAGGAAAGCTCTCAATAAAAAAATCCCATGGTACTGGAAAACAGCTTTTTCTAAACTTGTATTCTAATGATTCCATTCAAGTGACTGACAGCCCTGCAAACAGAGGGTGGGCTCATTGGGTATTTCATTAGTCCTTAGTGAGCAGGTAAAATAATACACAAGCTTTTCTAAGTCACAAAACATTGATCAAGTTTATTCCTGCCCAGTTAAACTGGCAAATATTTGTGTGTATGCATGTAAGCTACATTGCTAAAAAGGATTTGTGTTTCCAATTTTAGTAAGCAAGCCTGTGGCTTCAGGGAGGGGGAAAAAGCAGCATTGCTGTAAGAACAAAGGTTCTATAAAGGTGGGGGCAAAAAAACCCAAACAACACACCCTACCCTGAGAAAAGCTTGTTGGAAGGTTAGTTTTATGGATCTTGTGAAAGCAATACTAGGGGAGGGACAGCAGAATGGCCATACTTAAAACCTATAAATAATTCCTAGAAAAATGCCACTAGCTTTTTTCTCTTGGTATTAGTTGAGCTATGGAAGTTTGAGTAGAGAACTAAAGCAACTTTAAAACATTTAGTTCTCAACACTATCACCCTATTATTTAACTTTTTTTTAAAAATTATTGGTTATAAAAAATTCTTAATATCATCAGGATATAACTGGAGAAAAATAAGCATAGTAATAATTCACTGGCTCTGATTTTTATTCTACCACAACTGAAGTGTGTGTGGGATAAAGAACTGCAAGTCCCAGAGTTCCCAAAATATCCCCCAAATCACTGTTTTGAGGGGGGTAGGGCTTCAGCATAGCCTGGTGCATACTTCAAAGGGACTGTAAATCATTAGACATGCTGAATGCTGTGGACTGCTGCAAAGGGCTAAAAGATCTGGTGGGCAAGAAAAGGCTTCTGCAGAAAAATAAGATTTTCTGAGAGACTGGGCACTTTTTTTAGATTAGGCTGTGGGTTATGTTAATGTATAATGGCTTCACACCGAAATATTGTGTGGATTTATGCTCATAGCCCACCAGCTCTTCCTTAATTTTGGGGTATCTTTCTGTTTTCTACCTTCATTGCTATCTCTCACAGAAGTAAAAATAAATGGCAAAACATGGAACACCCTGACAAAGTCCCAGTAGCAGCTGCAGCCTCAGCAACCCTCCCCAGTTTTAAAGCTTTTCAGTAAATCAGAGATGAGATGAGAAACTGAGTTGTGAAGTTGAAAATAAGCACCCAGCAGCTAGGCATGTGAAAAGAACTGTCAGCTGGGCAAGGGTCTGACAGAGCAGGGGACATTTGAGGCATACAGGTAATGCAGTTGGGAACCTTAATCTGGGAGAATTAAGACCTCCTGTGTGTGCATTAGCTTTTTAACATGAAATTGTTTTTACAGGGCTAGATTTCATAGTTTTCAGCTTGCTGGAGCATCTGCTGTTTGTATGGCTCTGCAAGTGTGTTAGAAGCTCTCAGGAATGGTGATGTTTCTTCTCCCCAATTTGCTGAGGTTTCCATACAGAACCCTTGATGATCCCACTGGTAATGGCTAAAAATATGAGTAAAAAAACACAGAAACTGGGTATTCCTTGATCCTTGGTGTGTCAAACCCAATCAGCTCCCACTGAAAGGAGCAGTGAGTCTGAGTTTCAGCACCTGGCGATATTAGGCTGGTACTGCAAAACTCAACTGCTTGTGCAGGGCTTATTTCTAGGCCTGGGTGTGATTTGGTACTTGATGCTGCTGGGCACTGCTAATAAATCTGGGCAAGCAGCAGCAGAGGCTGGCTCAGGCCATGCAACTAGAGAGGCTGTAAATCTGAAATAGTAAATTTATGGTTTAACGAAATTAAATTCTGAGTGGTTATGGCCTTTAAGCTAGGCCTCTCAAGTTATTTCTGCAGGGGCCAACTAGAAATGCTGTGTAATGTGTAGAGTATTATAGAGCTCTGTGGATTTGGGATATTTTGTCTTAAACACTCCATCTGGAAGCAATTATAACTTGGAGAGGGTTCAGTGGATGTGGTTGTGTCTCTGTCGTGGTCCACAGTGGGAGAGAAGGATGTATTTTTCATTATCTGCATGGTCATTGAAATAGAGCATAGCAATTTGTCACATTAGAGTAACAAATTGAACGCCTATTGAAATCGAATATCTGTACATAATGCTACCACGGAGGCTGTCTCACAGTCATAAACACTTGAGCAGGAGTTTAAACCGAAAAAATGGAAAAACCCTGTATGCTGGGAAGCAAAGCAGCCAAGCATCCTCCTTTGTTTCCCCTCTCATGCAGCAGCAGGACGACCAGTGGAGCAGCAACTGCCTTCAGGACACTAATTACACGTCAGTCAGTACTGTTAAGTGACTGTAGATGGTTGTTCATCTTTGCCCTGGGGAACTGGTGTATTAACACAGACCGATGAGGCAAGTGGAATTAGGTGAAAATGGAGCTACTTTGCTCTGAAACACACGCAAGTGCTTTCCCAGTTTGAAGTCCAGGAGCTTGGGTGCTGACCAGCTAACTAACTGTGCTTTTATTGCCTCTGGATTTAAGATGTGCTCTCCCAAAGAAAAAAATGGCAGTTGCATCCCTTGCTTTAAGTGACTGCACTCTTCATGTGTGCTAAACCAAGGGGTCAGGAAAGCTGTTGACATTGTAATTCAGATGCACAAAGAACAGGAGCATTTCTGTTCCACCAGAATCTCTTGGCTCGAATCTGCACAATATTTTACAATGAAAGTGTGCTGGAAGGATTTGGGGGAAGGTTGCTAAGACGCATCAGGAGGTTCAGCTTTCTGTCTTCTGCTGTAAGTCCCTTCAGCATGGCTGAGTGCTTTGAGAAGGACATACAAATTGCAATAAATCTGGCAGTGGATTTCCCACAGAAACACTAATCCAAGTTCCAATGTCCAGGTGGAAAATCAGCATTGCAGGTAGCAAATTTCCGTATTGAGAAGCTGTAAAGCCTGATACAGCCACAAGAATCTGGGAAAAATCCTAAGCAGCAAACAAAATCACCCTGCAAAATGAGACTGCTGTGGGAGAGATGTGAGTGTGTGTCTCTGTGGATAGACTGAAAGCCTGTAATACAGAATTGGCATAATGTTTTCTTTGAAATGCATGTCACTTAGGCTTCTTGGTGTTTAAAGATAAAGCAGCATATTTTCCTAGTCATACTACTAATTTTACCCGTAACATGGATGCAAAACATTGGGCAAATAGGGTTTTTTTTGCTGGGAATTCAGGAACACTGGCAATTTGAGCAAATATTACTATGAAAAAAATCTAGAAGGCATGCAGACCCCAAGAGCAAGGGATAGTTAGTAATGAGCTGTCTAATAAAAATAGTCCAAAATATTACAGTCTGAAAGACAGCCTTAAAAGAACCTTTTCTTCTTTGCTACTTCCACACCATCCATGGAGAAGCCTGAAAGATTATTAAAATAAGTTAATAGTCCCCTGTGTTTTATCTACCTGAGGGAGCTGTAACAAGACCCTGGCTGAAACAGGAAATACACAATAAATCCCATTTTTATGACTCTGTAAATCAATGATTTTATGGTTTTAAGAAGTATTTTAGGGTTTAGTTTTCAGTGAGTTGTGTTGGTTTTGGTTTGTGGTTTTGTGTTTGTTTTTCTAAGGCAGTGTATATAAGCAAATGAAATGACATGTAATCCTGAGACTGCCAAAGAAAGATTCAGGAAAACAAAAACCTGTTCTAAAAAGTATTTTTCTCAGCTACTTTTATTCTTGGGAACATCCTGAATAGATACAGTCATGCCTGCACCTTTTTTCAGCTGGAATAGGCAGGACCAGACCATAAAGAACAGTCCTGGTTTATACACAGCAGCCCACTGGGTCCTTGGGCAGCCTGAACCAGTGGGATGATGGGAAGCCCCCCAAGCACAGAGTGAGCTTGCATCTTCTCTGAACACTGCCACAGGTCTGAAGGGTCTGGCAGAACATGCAAACTGAAAGTGGAGCAATGACTTATTATAATGTCACCTAGAGCTTTCAGCCTAATGCAGGCTGTTCTCTCCAGTGCTGATGAGGTTTATGGTATCTAAAATACAAATGTGCCTGCACACAGGCCGCTGTATCTTTAGGACACTTGTTAGACCAAGAAAAAGAACACCTTGTTCTGCTTTTTTTTCCTGATCTCTGATTTTCCCTTTCTGAAATTCATAGAACCACAGAATGGCTTGGGTCAGAAGGGACCTTAAATATACTCTCCTTCCACCCCCTGCCATGGGCAGGAACACCTTCCACTATCCCAGGTTGCTCCAAGCCCTGTCCAACCTGGCCTTGGACACTTCCAGGGATGGGGCAGCTACAGCTTCTCTGGGCAACCTGTGCCAGGGCCTCATCACCCTCACAGCCACGAATTTCTTCCAATATCAGTCTAAACCTGCTCTCTTTCATTCTGTTTTGTCCTGTCACTACAAGTTTGTTTTAGACACATACTCATTTCTCAGCCACTTGTAGACTATGGGATTAAATGCATCCATGGTATGTATTTAGTACCTCTTCTCTTAGAAATGTAAATACAGATTTGTTGATCTGCTGAACTCTGCCCCAAGCCAGAGTAGGTGGGACTTGTTTTGAGCTGGTCTTTCATCCTCCCTGTGCCTCCTCTGGCCTATAAGTACCCCTTGCTTATAGAGGTAAGATGCTGGGGTGTGTATATGGGGATGCTTCTTGTCTCTAAAGGGAGACTATAACACTTCAGGATAGAACTGATGCACAAAATACACTTGGGACTGCCTTGACTGCAACATGTTAATCTTGACCAAACCTGTATGTGTTTCTTACTGTTGCAAAGAAAACTTCAGATTTCAGGTTTATTTTTAATGAGGTCATATTTCTATATTTCTATTCAGTAATGTAGTTGTTCCAGCTTAAATTTGAAATACATATATTTCTGTATTTTAAGCCATGAAGTTTTCCTAATGGACAGTTCTAACAGGGGAGCCGGACATCAAAGCATTTCAGAAACCCAGCTCTTGCTTCTTAAGCCTGTTCCTTAAGAAGCAACAGCTCCTGCTGTTGTTTATCTGCTTCCTGCAAGAAAAAAGCAAGGGAAGGGGGAATAGATACTATGTAAAGGAAAAAACAACAAAGAAATAAATTAATGCCAGGCATCTGGAAGCAGTTCCTTACTTAGCTTCCTTTTGGAGAAAGGTGTAACAACAAAGCCCACAATCCCTTTTCATTTTCTCTGCAGCCCTCCTCATTCTCCTCTGTTTCTGTATCTCCAAATAAAGTTGGTTGGCCATCCCCAGAGCTGTGAAGGTTATCCTGCCACCTCCTGCTGAAATCCATCCTCATGGCACTCCAAGGCAACCAAGCTGGTTTTATTAAATGGGGTTATGGATGAGTAAGTTGGGCCTCAGGCACTATGCACTGTTGTGGGTTACCATGATTCTTGTTGGGAACAAATAGCAGTAATAATAATAATAAAAACCACCACCAACCCCCCTTTCTGTAATTTTTGTATGAGCTACTCCAGAGGCAAATCCCTGCCTTAGGCCTCAACCCCACTGAGTTCTTGTTTATTCTAGGAAATGACTTTGTGTGATATTATGGACAGTATTATTATTCTTTAAATTTACAGGTTTGTACCAACCCCCCAAAGTCTACCACAAAACTCACAGGCATGCAGTGCTGCTCTCAGTCTGCTGCCTGGGCATACTTTTATTAAGAAATTCTTGCTGGTCATGCATGACATCAAGCTGATAGAATACCATACCACAGTTTGACTAAGCCCTTTTGGAGTTGTTCAAGATAAGGAATTCAATTGCTGTCACAACCCACCCCCAGAGTTTTACCACTGCCCTTGTTGATGGAAGCTGCAGAAAGAGATTTTTTTCTTCATAAATCTTAAAAGAGTGGTGGGAGAGAAGGGGGTGAAATTCCTGACCGCACTGTGGTAGCACCCAGAGTAAAAGTTACTTTGTATTTTGAGACTGGTGGAAAATTTCAGATAGCACAGCATGTGCTTTCTCAGCTAACATACAAACTCCCTAGTCACGATTCTCAGTATGTACACCTATTATAGTTCCCATTAGCAGTTTTGGTGTTGTGCAGCAACTGCACATGAAGACAGAGGGTAGGCTGGTAGTTTGCTCTTCTCCTACAGCCATTTTGTTTTCCTGCTAGTGTAAATCCACCTGCAGGGCAAAGCACTGTGGCTGCATTTTGACAGCATGAAACCACAGCCCTCCTCTTCACTGTCTCTTTTTCTGCTTTACCAGACTCCTCGTCTGTTTAAAAAGGTGTCAAGACTGGCCATAGTGCTTCTGTATTACAGAAAATAACTTGGCAGGCACGGGGGGTGTAAATGTTTGGTTAAAATAGCAATGTTTCGGGTCAGTAATCAGATTGCCTAGTTCCAGCCAGAGGTGAATTTTTACCACCTCGTATAAGCTGATTTATACTGGAAGCACTAAGAGGTAATGAATGCAGGCAGCCCTGTGGGCCAGCAGCCTCCAATCCTGCCGGCAGCTGATCCTCTCCCGGGCACCAGCTGCACCAGGAGCTTGCCAGCAGAGCAGGGCAGCGGGCAATGCTCTGCCAGCTGAATGCATGGGAGGTATCTTCACACCTACACTGGAAGATGTGAAGCCAGATTGCATAGGAATGTGTTTTAATGTTTGTGATCTCGTGGGGATTCCAGCATTTGCTGTCCTGAAAGACTTTTCAGTAATTTTACTGTTTAAATAAAGAAGTGCAAGGTTCTCTCTTGTAGATCATGTAGACTTGGGGCTAAAAACTTAAACGTATGGACTTGATAGCCTTATTGCAGGCATAGGAATATTCTGTATTATCAATGCTATCTCCTGCAAAACACAGGAGATGTTTTTTAAAGCTGTCCTGTGTAATTATCAATCTGAAAAAAAAATCCCAGAAATAAAATACAGAGATGGGAGAATTTAATATTGAAGTAGACAAGTATGTTCACTCATGTCAATGGGTATTTTGCATGGCTCTGGCCCATCTTGCTGGACTCATTCTCAGGGATGCACTGCTCTCACACTCACCGCTGTCAGGTAAGGCCCCAATGTATTCAGTTCCCAACCAGCTGGGTAAGGTTTTTATTGCACCACATACTTTTTTAACATGTATTCTTTTATACTGCAAGGGAAAACTCAAGCCTGAAGCTTTGCTATTTGAAGAGTAAAGAAGATAAGTAAAAACAGTTCTCTCTCTAATTGCCCCTGCAGATGAGCAAGCTTCCCTTTGCCTGCCTTTGTGGCTATTTTGCAAGCCTGGATGCAGGCTCGGTGTCATGGGCAGCCTGACTGACAGCTCCTAAGCCTGTCACATGCACATGTGAACATTTCTGCCTCCCTTTGAGGCCCTAATTTTCTTCTAGGAGTGCAGGGAACAAGGTTTTGGTCCTTGAAATTAGCACCTGCCTGTGGAGGTGGGCAAATAAAAGGTACCTCTACTCCACTGGCCATATTACAACTCCTTGTTTGCTTGGCATGTGCCTTTGCTGGAGCCAGGACATTAGCAGCTGAGTTAAAGGGATCAAGGTTTCATCTGCAGTCATAAAATTAAAAACTGCAGGAAAGCCTTTCTAGGCTTACAACCCTGTGTTTGTGAGTCTGTATCCATGGTTGCTTTCATGGCCCGTTCACATTTTTGGTCTCATTTCTGAGCATTGGCTTGTGGTAGGTGTATTTCTACTCACAGGTTTGATTTAGGGGCAGAAACTGGAATAATAAATGCATGATCGAGCAGTTGCTCAGTATGTTTATAACCGGATAGAATTTATTCAGCTAATAAATGTCAGCTCGTTTTCTCTGTGCAACCTGGTCTAGTGGAAGCTGTCCCTGTCCATGGCATGGGGTTGGAACTAGATGATCTTTAAGGTCCCTTCCAACTCAAACTGTTCCGTGATTCTATGATTATATCAAGGCGGGTTTTTTTCAGATCAAGTCAGAACTCCCTTTATTGCACCACTGTTTTGCAAGGTATCTTAAACAGTATCTGGCCTCTTCAATTTTTTTTTCAACCTTCTGAAAAGGAAGCATTCCCAGCTGCTCAGCCAAATCTCCCTCATTTTTAAGCCTCTCAACATTATTACTGTCCTCTAAAACTGGTCACCCATCACTATGTCTAGGTGACATGCTTTCGTGTGCACCTCCTGCTGAAGCATTTGCACCCAGAACAGTGCGTGCCAAAAAACCACAGGTCTTTCCTAAAAAATATACGGATGTATCTCCGAAGGTCGGTCTGAAATCGTGTTCACGTTGGCAGCAAGGTTTTTACTTCGGTGAGGATTTCAGCGCTTGCTCGCCTTCCGCCGAGGACGAGGCAAACTTCTCTCTCCCTCTTCCCAGAAAGCAAACCCCTCTCTCGCTCTTCCCAACAAGCAAACTTCTCCCTCGCTCTTCCCAGCAAGCAAGCTCNGGGCGGCCTGCGAGCCGGTGCGCATCCCGCTGTGCAAGCCGCTGCCCTGGAACATGACCAAGATGCCGAACCACCTGCACCACAGCACGCAGGCCAACGCCGTGCTGGCCATGGAGCAGTTCGAGGGGCTGCTGGGCACCAACTGCAGCCCCGACCTTCTCTTCTTCCTCTGCGCCATGTACGCGCCCATCTGCACCATCGACTTCCAGCACGAGCCCATCAAGCCCTGCAAGTCCGTCTGCGAGCGCGCCCGCGCCGGCTGCGAGCCCGTCCTGGTCCGCTACAGCCACGCCTGGCCCGACAGCCTGGCCTGCGACGAGCTGCCGGTCTACGACCGCGGGGTCTGCATCTCCCCCGAGGCCATCGTCACGGCCGAGGGCGCGGGTGAGTGCGCGGGGACCGGCACGGGCGCGGGGACAATGGGCGGCGGGCGGGGAGGGCAGCCCAGCCAGCCCGGAGCCCTGCCTCCCCTCCGGCTCTTCTCGGCTTCTCTTTGCTTTGCCCTCCGCTCTTCTGCTGTCTTTTCTCTGCCTTTAGCAGCCGCAGCGCTGCTGCTGGAAAAGTTTTGCTCTTGGGCACAGTGTGTGTGACAAGTGACAGCCCCGCCACCGCTCTGGGGAACGCGTACGGGTGTGGGAGCGACAGCCCTCGTTCCGCATGAACGGGAAGCGTTTCCATACCGCTCGTCGGTGATCCATCGGCAGCGGTTGCTGGCAGGGAACGAAGAGCCACCCGAGTGAGGGGCAGCCCCCACGCTGCCGGCTGCCCCCCCGTTCCTCTCTGCTCGTCTTCAGCCGCTCCCTCCCAAAGCAGGTTGCTCCCCTCCCACACAAGGCCGCCACTCCACAGACTCTGGGGAAAGAGCTGTGCCCAGAGGAGCCCCAGGCAGGAGCTGGGGGGCCGGGGTCTCCCCAGCCACCTCCGGTGCCCGTGGTGGCACATGCACACCTGAAGGAGAGAAAACATGCTCATCTCAGTGGTTAGCACTGAAGGTACGGGTTACAGCACAGGTTCCCCAGCACGTCCCTGGGCTCTAGAATTACATCCAGGTGAGGAGCATAGCAAAGTGCAGCCTTCCATTGTGTTTTGTTCCCAGCATCCCTAAGTGAGCCAAATGCTGCCTCCTGCACCTGAGTCAGCTCCAGTGCAGCCCTGATGGTGTCTGACCACTGTGGCCTCAAGAGGGGCTGTTGGAGCCCCTCAGCTTTCTCCCTGCGTCCTGTTTCACCAGCTGAGCTCACTGTGATCCCGCAGGATGGCTGGTGCTGGCTGCCATCCAGCAGTACCGCCAGAGGCAGGAGCATCTCTGCACAGTCGGGTGAGGACTGCTGGCTGCTCAGGCCACCACCGTGCTACAAACCTGCTGTGGCTCAGGGGTCCTGCTCTTGTCAGAGCTGCCTTTGGGCTGGAGAAGTTGGCAGGACCCCGCTCCAATGTGGTGAGCTGAGCACCACAGAAATACTGAATACAGGGAGCTATTGAACAGGAAATTAAAGCAAGCCAGTGAGTGGTTATCACGAGTGAGCTCTGACCTTTTACAAAGTGACTGCAGTTCCTGTATATTTTCAGGAAAGCATTTGCTGCTGGTGGAACCGGGCTACCATTTTCTTTGATGCAAAGTTGCAGTGCTGGTGGCTCTGCCAGATCTCTCCATCAGAGGAGTGGGAGAGCAGTAGTGGGGTGGGAGAGCAGACCAGAGGGGTCAGAGCAGAGCAGCACTCATGCACTCCATGAGCTTGTTGTGCTGCTGCCTGGCTCCTTCAGTGCCCACAGCTGCAGTGCCAGGTTACGGGAGTTCACTGATGGGCAGTGGATCTCACCTCTCCGTCCTCCCCCAGCAGTGGCCTGGGAATGAAAGGGGGATTTTTCATGCTGTGCTCAGCACAGTGTTTCACTGTGCTTCTGTCCCACTACCAAATGCTTTATGTATCCCACTGCCAGTAATGCCAAACACTATAATTCCTGTTTTCTTCTCCTAACAAAATATCATGCTTCAGTTTCCTGACCGTGCTCCCCAGCTCAGCCTTCCCAGGTAAGCTGCTGTCTCCGTCTCCATTTATTTACAGGCCAGACAAACCCTACTCCTTCTCTGACTCCATTCTCTTACCCTCTGCACCTCTTGAAACCTCCATACCCTGATGTATCCAGTCATTACTGCTATTTCTAACTTCTAACTGCTTCCCTCTTGCCTTTTTGTACTTTTTTTCCCCAGCCTGTGAATGCAACCATCTATTTTTGCTATCTATCAGCTGCTGCTCTCTGAGGACTGCAGTCCTGCTGGTGTAGTTTTGGGGAGATGTGGTTTTGAGCACCAACCACCTTTCTCTGCAGCATTGAGGTGCTTTCAAAACCACCTTAAAAATGGCTCCAGCATGAGCAAGGTTTGGCAGGTCTGCAGCGATTTGAAAGCAATCACATTCAAATCTGGAGGGAGGAAGCTTGGCTGAAATTGCCCCCGAGTTACCTATTTCTGAGGACCTCAGCAGTACAATAACCTCTTTGAGGGATTCCAGGGCCAGATCCATGAAAACTCTCTTTCAGTGCATGAGAACCTGATGACATTCTCATTTCTGGGCTGAATATTTTGAACTGATGCATTATGCACCAGACTGAAAGAATCCTTCTTGAGGGAATAAAACTGTTCTTTTAGAAAGCAGGGGGAAGGATTCCTGTTCTAGGAAGAGGTAAGATGAACACTTTCAAATCCAATTCTCCAGACAAAGGATTGCAGCCAAGTAGAAGACACGAATAACCAACTGCCTGATGAGTAGTACGTAGAATACCTGCTCTTGTTTGCTTTCATTCATCCCCTAAGCATTCTAGCCCCTTCTCCTGTCTGTAAACCACATATAATAGAGCAGGCAGAAATATAAACCCATTGTTTCATGGCTTTCTGTTGTAGAAGGGGCTCTGTCTATTCTTCGGAAGTGAAATCTTGTTTTTGCTTTCATTCTTTTGCTATGTGTAACAGGGTTCTACTGTTTCATTTCCTCTTGAGGTTTCTGCATTATTGCTGGTGAACATTAGTACATTTGTCTAGTCCCTTCCATAAGGGAGCAGCCTTAAGGATGATGTAGTCAGTGTGTTTGTCCTTGTCAGAGCAGGGATTGGGTTCACAAGCCAAAGTTCATCAGTTGTATTCCCTGCATCCCAGTAGCCTGTGACTGTTGCAAAATATGGAGGAACTGTGATTGGTAAAATCTATGATAGATCCCAGTAAGAAGTTCACTTTCAGCTGTTGGGGCACAGTCCACCACAGACATCTTCTAGGACCTCTTTCCATTTGAGCCCAGGTGGTGAGAAAGATCTGGATACTTTCTGTCACAGGACCAAGGGGCTGCTGACATGGTGGAGGGGCGAAGCAGCTGCTGCTATGTCTGTGATGGCGAAAGCTGACAACAGGGCTGTGTTTTGGGCTCAGTTAGAGGAATAGCTGTGCACGTCCCCCGGGCTTGTGCTGGTCTCCAAAACCTGAGTGGGAGTGCTGATTTGGAGATCTTAAGTACCTCGAGTAACAGAGGCTGCCTTAAAGAAAGTATCATGTGGGAAGTGTATGTTTCTCTATTTTTCATTCTCTTTGGGAAACATCCGGGTTCCTTTACAGCCAGAAAGCAGAGGGATGCTGCAGGCATGATGTGGGTGTTCTGGAAGTGAATGTGATGCTGAATATTTTGACTTTCTGTGGAGGATCCAACAAATCATCATCCAGGATGGAGGATGAAAGAGCATCTTGACAATATATTAACACCTCAGATGTCAGATTAGCGCATGCTAATGTCTCAAGTCTCCTATGGCATTTATCCCACATCCTTGTCCTGTGCTTTTTGGAGATGAAAGTGGTTCTTCTTGCTGACATTAGTACAAGCTGTCTTACATCTCTGGGAGGTCCTGTACACTTGCTCCATGTATTTCAGTCTTCACGTGCATATGCTTATTCTTCCTCCAGTGTGTCAGATTATCTGCTTCCCTCATGCAGGGCCCTGTCAAACCTTCTTAGGTCTGTGAAGGAGCAGGAACTGCTGAGAGACAAAACTGTCTCAAATCTAGAATTTCAGAGGCAGGACCTGTCTTTAGTTTTACAGGTAATAAGTGACCAGTGTTGGCGTTAGGATGCTGGCTAAAAAAGCATCTTTGACACGTGTCCTTGGCTACTACTGCCTAGCAGAGTGTTTATGTCTCAAGTGAAATGTTTATTCCTGTTTTGGAGAGGGAGCTAGCAACAAAACGAGAGCAGTGTGATGGGTACTGTGCATATTGGAAGACAGATCTGTCAGGCAGGTTGTTTCACCATATCTTATTTAGAGAAGAAAATAGCTGGAAGGCATGTTGGCCTGTTAATAAGATGTTGGAGAAAAGGGAAGCAACATCACAAGGTGTCAACCACATGTAGTTAACACCCAAACTACAATAAGATGTCTGAGGAGAACTTTGAATTTTTTTTAAAAAAAACACCATTTCTTAAACATTAAAGAAAATTATAGATTATTCACATGATGGACACCTATTTTCTTGAATTGCATGTGAACCCATGATTTCTCCATGTTGCCCAAGTCCTCCATGTCTGCCTGGATGAGTTCATAGTAACCCAGTATGTTAATTTGGCATTGTAGGCTTAAAAGACAAGTGAACAAGCCATTTCCCATTCTTGTTTCTTATATATTATTAACTTAATTTCCAAAACAGTGGTTTCCAAGCTCTGGGTCAAATTTGTTCTGCCTCAGTCTTTGCCTAGCTCTGCTGAGAGCAGTCGATGTGCACGACGGTGCTGGGGGAGTGTTACAGACTGTGCTGAGGATGAGCAGTCATGCCCAGGTTGTCGTTTATGAAGCTGAGATTTGTTTAGGTCTTTGCTCGAAACTTGGGAGCAGCCTCATTTCTCAGTTAAATGACAAAATTATTACAAGCTTCAAGCCTGAAAGAGGACAGGAGAAGTAAATAAAAGAGAATTTAAATCTTAGTAATGGAAATACCACCAATGGTGTTAGGTGCTCGCTGCAGTTTGGCTGCCTTTGTAGGCTGACTCCCCTGGATTTTACATTCTAGGCATTTAGTCAATACCTGGGCCATTAAATGTCATCAAAACCTGGTGGGATTTGTTATGAGGAATAATTTGTTATGTGGAGCAGCCACGTTGCTGGCTGCTCTACAACTTGGAGTTTGAGTTCTTTGTATTAAATGTTAACTAGAATCAATTTTCCTATCACTTGGCTTTTCTGTGCATGTTTTTGCAACCAACTTAGCAAAGATCCTCGCTGTACTAAGAGCTGAAGTAAATTACAATGAATTCATGCATTGTGGAAGGGTTTCTTGGTTAATGGGACTCGCAGATGTCTCATTCTGAAGAAGGTACCCAAGCAGCAGCCACTGGCTGTGGTTTAGTTCTTGGAGCAGGGTGCCTGGAGTGGCTTCAGTGATAGCTGGGCCATATTCTTTAATTATAACTACAGTCAGGATCGTGTTACTTTTGGCCTTCCTCTGCCTTTTAAAATTTTTATTTATTTAAACAGTGATATAGGAAAGACGTTTGCTCATAACTAGGTATTACCAAGTTGTTTCTCTTTTCCAAACCTCTCATCCAAATCTGTGGTTGCAGGTATTGTTATTTTGTACACTTACTGTGTAAGTGGCTTTTATTTAGCTCTCCTTGTTAGTGTTTTGTGGGTTTTTTAAATTTAGAATCTCTCTGAAAAGCAATTAATTAAGATGGCTTACTGGAAAAAAACGTTTGGGTTTTGTCCCCTTCTCCTAAACAAAATTTAATAGGAAACTTTTGGATTGGACCTCTGGATAATATTCCCCTCTTTGGCAATCCTGCTAATCATCACTGACAGGTATTTCTTACAGAAAGATTACTTTGCATAGACAGAGCTTGGCAGAGGGTTTGCCCATGAAGAGAAGCGGAACAATAGGAAGTCGATTGTTTGGGGTTTTTTAAATAGCTTTTTTTCCCCTCCCTCTGTGTGCGTCACAGCTGAAGATCTCAGCAGTACACATCTCCTGGTCGAGAGAGGCCTCTGTCCGTCGGGCTGCTAGTGACAGGGGCTGGGATTCCATGGGTGCTCACACCCACCTAAGATCTGACAGGTAGCGGGTGGCAGGCCTGGCCTGGACCCTCCTCCAGTCTCCTGTCTGGTAGGTGAGAAGGGACCAGACTGTGTGAGCTTGACTGGGGAAAGGGTCAGAGAAACGGGAAGGCTTTCCTGAGAGATGTCATACCGTGGCAGAGGTCTCCAGTCCCCTCCGTAAGCACACACTCCTGTCCATCTGTAGAAACCAGTCATCCCTAAATAGGCACGAGTTCATTGGGAAAGAGAAGAATCAAGGCATGGTCAATACGTACCTGGCCCAAGCCCTCCCAAATCAGGAAATGAGCTGATGTGTCAGTACCTGTTCACCCCTCCTTTGTTCACTGATGGACACCACAGTCTGAGCACAAGGCCACGCTGCTGCCTTTGTGCAGGCACAGAAACAGGAGGCACTTCCATTAATGGGTGCTTTGCACACATGTCTGAATTACTCCAGCTGCACACACAGCTGCTTCGTTGGGTATTCCTGGTTTGGGGTAGGACAGGTGACCTGGCAGTGCAGAATTAGGAGATGGGTTGAGGCTGTGGTGTTGTAATTTGGTTAAAAATAAGTTGTGTACCTAGGAGTGTATGGGAACATCTGGCATAAAGCAGGTTAGTTCCATGCTTGTTTGCAGGACCAGGTTTATACTGACCATATCAAATGCTCCCCGGTCCTGCTTGTGTTGGTGTGAGCTCCAAGGACAGTTCCTCAGCCAATACCCGTGAGCATCATACTCCACATGGGCCAGGGAAGGCTGTGAGCCCTTTACTGGGCTCTGGTTTATTTTAAGTTGTAATTTCAATGTGAATTGGACTTGGTTTGCTCAAGCACCATGAAGTCACGCCTGCTTGGATCTGTCCTTGGTTTAGGTAGGGACAGTGCACTTCAGGGCTTCTTCTTCCTTCCGTGGATGGAAGATGGTAACCATTTATTCTGATGCTCTTCTTGTCTTCTCTGTGATGGAGATTTTTTCTGCCCCCAGTAACAATTTTGATGGAATGAGGAATGTGCTTTGAAGGTGTGAACAAGCTATCCCTGAAATACCTGTTTTGGTAGGAATTTTAGCTTGCTGGGCCTCATGAAAAACCAGAGGAGTTGGCTTGGTTGTATGCAGATAGCCTTCAAGAAAACCTGAGAATGTGGCCAAGGCAGCTGAGCAAGAGGGGCAGCAAAGCTGGAGAGCTTTCTCTGCAGGGGTTTCGGGTGCCCGGAGTGGTGAAACATCTGAGGCCAGTCCTAGGTACACAGAGAGGAAGGTCTGGCCACCTCTCTGTGGTTGGTGGCTGGAGGGCTTTGCAGGTTTTTGTCTGTAGTTGGAGCAGGTGGGAGGATTATCAGACTGTAGAGCTGAGTGCTCCCTATGCTTTTACCACATCAGAAGGATTTGTAGATTCAAAGCTACAGCTTGGCTAAATGAACAAGACAGTAGATAATTGGCCCAGAACAGGAAGAATGAGAAGTGTGGTTATCCTTTTGCTTACTGTTTGCAAGAGAGAAGCCATTTCAATTCCTCTTTCATCACATCCTGGAATACCGGAATGCATTTGATACAATATAAAATGCATTCTTAATGCATTGAGAGTGACTCAGGTGAATAATCAAAATCAAACATGTAAGAACGAACCAGCTTGTATAGTTTAACTTGTTACAAGGCAGCATAGTGAAGATTCAGAGGTTCTATGGAAGTACTTGATTGTAAAGACCAGATTGGCTCCATAAAAATGTTGGGTGTTTTTATAAACTAAGATCTTGTGGTAGTTTGGAACTTTCTTTGCAAGAAAATGGATCTGATGTTTTATTAGCAACAGGATATTGAATATAAAAGAGCATCTATTCAAACTTTGTATGCCATTTTCTATACCTTTTGCTCTTTATGTTGGTTAGAATAATTATTCCTGAAGTCTCAAATTTTTTTAAAGTTAATTATTATGTGAGGGAGTTAGTTGTTTTTCAGTTTTACTCTTGCCCTGACTGTGATTTAGCTGCGTTCTTATTTATGTAAATGAAGTTTCATGTTGCTATGAGTAGTACAAGTATTCATCAAAGTGGAGATTTTAATTTTTTTTTAAACAAGGATGGCAAAATTAGAAGGTTATCTAAGTAATATTATTCTTCTCGTAAACAGGTATTTTAGAGAATGTGTTTACAGAATTTGTGATTAAATAATGATCCCAGCCCTTAAAATTTATTCCACACATCTAAAGTCATCATGAATACTGAGTATCATGAGTGTCCTGGTCTGTCTCACAGCCAAATGCTTACAGCTCAGGCTGCAAGAGAGGAGCTTTTGTTGTATTTGTCCTGCATTGTAAAGGCAGTGGTGTTGCCTCCATAATTATGTAAGAATCTACGAAAGATGATTGTAGGATGCCAGATTCCAGAACTGGAAGAGCAGCATAAATGACTAAGTGTGCAAAATTACAGAAGGGCTTTTTCTTTGAGAGCTCATTTGTTTTTCCATTTTATATGCCATTCTAATAAAGTATCTTGCCTCTCTCCCAGTTCTTGTTCCTCTTGCATTTATTTTGTCCTTAGCTCATTCAAGGTTATATGCATTAACAGACTTGTTTTTCATGATTAAGTGTATGTATATAGCCATTAAACTGTGTGATTTAATAAATAGGTTTGAAATGATGCATTTTACTAATGCACTCCACTTATGAATGTTTCTGAAAGCAGCTCTTTGGGCATAGTGCCTTTTTTAACTTCTGTTCCTTATCTGTCCTTCGAAGTAATCAGTGTGGTTTTAAACTGAGGGGAAGGTCTGAAACATTTATTTTGGCATTTATTTCAACAGTACGATTATGGTTGATTTCCTCAGTAACCAAAACAACCCCAAAAGTAATTTCTCCTTCATCATCTAATTAAATGCAAACACCACATATGTTTTTTGTAGGTGATCAAAATTCATGACATAAAAGTCAACCCTTGTCTGAAACCTGCCAGTCTATAGCAATGGAAATGGGATATTTAGTCTGCTTCAGCATTTAACATGATATGCTGGATTCAGGTGAAATTTGGGTAAGAAATTGTGTCAACTTTACTGGACTGACCTCTAGAACATTCCAAACTGTTTATTAATAAAGTTATTAAGTTTCCATGTACTAAATATTAGAGAAAGAGAAAACATTGTAATGTATGTGTAGTGAAATAATCCAGTATTAAAAATACTAACATTTCTTCATGTATTTTACAAATCCATGCCAGATTTCCCTATGGATTCCAATAACGGCAACTGTAGAGGTGCCGGCATTGGTAAGTACATTTTTATAAAACTGTACAATAAGCTGTAGACTTTCAAACCCTTTAAATATTTGATTAAGAAATAGGGGTACTAAGTGATAAATACTTTGTCTTGACTGAGAATACTGTAGATTGTACTTTTGCATTCCATGGGTAGGTGGGATTTGGAGCTGATCGGCCTCAAAATGTCCATCAAAGCAAGAAGGCTGTGCTGATTTTATTAAAAGTTTTGTCTTGAACAGAGAGAGTAATCATTACATTGATTTTTCCCTGGGCAAAACCAGTGAAGATAATCGTTCATTCTGACCTTAAAGTTTTCAAATTAAATTCAGTACTCTTTGTAGATAAGGGCAATACTCCTGTTGAGGACGTTGAGGGTGAGACCTTCTGAGGCTGGTTTTATTCCAGCAAGTCCCCTGTTGCTTTTTTGTTTTGGTTTTTCTGGAACTGAATAAAACTGAATAAAACCCGTTGAGTGTTAGCACTACTTGCCAATGCAAAGAAACAAAGCCCAGGTTGGTAGCTAATAATTACAGGAATGTGAATCTTTTGCTCAATCAAGCCAATGACTGTAGATTTCCTTGAATTTTATTATGATTCCATCCAAAGTTTTCCTCTTAGGTCTTTGTCAAGAAATTGACACTTGAAAGCATAACATTGACCACCATGTCTTTCCTTCTGCAGAGGTGTTGATGAGCTACAGTGTGCACTGATGTTCACTTCAATAATATAAGCACCTAAGCATAGTTGTTGAACCTAACATTAGATACCTATATATATAATTTCAGCATTAAGCTTTGTGACCAAATCGCAAAAAGGTATTAGTAATACCCAGTTTATAATACAGTTTTAAAGTTTAATCAGGAGGTCCCAGTGTGAAAACAGCTATATAGATGCAAAATGTTCTTTAAATCACAGTGCATGCCCTCTAGAAACCCAGTTAGAAAAACCCATAAAAGCAAGTCCCTTAACAAGCTTTGCTTTAAATTGTCTTGAGCATGGGACCATGTCTGGAAGACTTGCTAAAGGTATTTGTTACTAACACTAGTATCTTTATAGTTTTAAGCCATTTTCAATTGTGTGGCATTGAGAAAGTAGGGATTTCATGCTGGACGCTGACCATACAAAGAGCATACAAGCTTCACTTTGAGTATGAAAGCAAGGCTGTATGCTCTCAATGTCACCTAGTATCAAAACTACGAAGCATATCTTTACTGTTGCCTGTCCATAGAGTGGGTGACCCTGCAGTGGAAGAGGAAGGTTTCAGTCATATTGTTACTGTTGTGATGCTTTTCAACGACTGAAAGCAAAACCAGAACTAAAAAAATCCCATCTAGAAAACAGGGTAAGGGTGCTTAAAGAAAAATTGCTGATGCAATATCTGCTGATACTGATGCCTTAAGTTTTAGCTTTTATATTTTTCGGATCCTGTACTGCATTAGTGTATAACTCTGAACTCCATGTAAAGTGTTAGTAAGCTCTCTTCACATTTTGGTCAAAACAATTCTTCCAGGCCTGATAACCAAGGTCACCATCTGCCTGAGGCAGTATATATACTATATAAAATGTATAAACAGAAGTGAATGGGGGGGGATGAGAGGGGGGGAAAAGCAAACCGGGGGAATATTACTTCATTACGGGAAGCTATAATTGGACAATTAACCTCTGTTATGCAAATAGACCAAACTTATATCCATCTGAGAAACTTGTGACCATCGTCCATCTTGGGTGTAGTCTCTGCGAGGCTTTTGCACTGCCCAAGGTGTATCTATTGATATAATAAATTGAATAAATTTAATAAATACCTACTTTATTCTTTTAACTCTGTCTAGCCTCTCTTCTAGGTAGCCACTCCAAGGCATCAGTGTCACTGCCTTTTACTGTACATACATGATTTCTGGTTCAATGTGCTCCATCTGTTTCAACTGACAAACACAGTTGGACCACCTAAAAGGTCATGTTTCAAAATGGCTTTATATGTTCAGTAAAGTAAATTTGTAGTTTTGCCATTGTAAATAGAGACTTTTTGTTTGTTTGTTTTGCAAGTAGCAAACCGATGTATTTTTAAAAAAATCCCATTCTCAGCTTTGTGGTTCCTGCATCTTATTGCTTGTGCTGCTGTGCATGGTCACAGGGAACAGTACTCATGGGTTATCCCTATTTAAAACACCTTTTTTCCCTGGCAGTGTCCACTGGCAAAACCTTCCCTCTGAGTCTTCATAGGGATTTTTTGGGCCACCTTTTTTACCTCTGTAGGCAGTGAACGACATTGTTTTCTGCTTCATCACGTGCTTCTCTAGTCTCTTAGAAAGTTTTCTAGAGTTTTTTTTTTATCCCTTTTTTATCCAGGAAGTATTTGCCAGGTTTGAGTGCTTGTACGGGTCGTTACTACAGCGAGGTTTTCGATCGTGCGTGCACATGTATTTAAGATGACACACATGTTCTTGGTAGCAATCCATGGGGAAAGCCATTTTCCCGTGTAGTCTATGTCTTCCGGCATTTACAGAGTGAAGTTTTCAAAGACAGAGATTCTGAGCAGTTGGTAGCCCTGTGTTGACTTGAAAAGATTTAATGGCTAGCTGTGATCTCAGTCAAAGCCTGTGGGGGCCTCTGCTGCCTGTCTGTGTGCTTGGGACATACCATTGTTGTGGTTCCAGAGCTCTTCTGGTAATTCTGGCAGCTTCTGAGGAGGCTGTCAGGTAGGATGGGATTTTCCCTCAGCATCAGGCAATGCAGTACATTTTTATAGCCACCTTTTGTGGGTGTTCCCACTCCCTGGGGAAAGGCAACCATCTGCCTTCCTTTGAAAATCACTGTACCAGGAACTGGGAGAGAGGAATTGGTTCTGATTAACTTTATAACTGACCTTGGCAAATGACTTTTGTGTTAGTTTCTGTATCTCTAAATAGTAATTAGGAATAATGCAGCATTTTGTGAAGTTCTTTTAAATATAAATTTAAAAAGCATGAGGGTGACTAGGAGGTTCTTCAGTAAGAACATGGGCAGGTCTGTAGTTTAGAAATAGAAATAGACTAATGAAATATATTCTGAAATTAATAAAGTAGACCAATACTGCCTTAAAACTGAAGGAAATGTGAGAGTGCGTTCTTGTCTTGCAATTTAGTCTATTTTATTTTACCTGGGACACAGTGCGAAGTACTGTAGAGCAGGAGAATGTTATAGTGTGCAACTTGTTGGACTTGAGTGCTGAGGTGCCTGTGTGAGCGTGGGTCATAGGAGCACATCTTTTATGCTCTGTTTCAAGGCAGCTTATGAAAGGAGCTATAATTTGGCCTACAGTATCCATGAGCTTGCAGAGGCAGAAGGGAAGCCAAAAATCACTTCCCTTCTCTGCTTTTTTAATTTTAACACAAACTCATAGAAAAGTTAAAGTCTGTAGGACTCTGTATATAGATTCCTGAGGATGTGTTTGACAATCAAGGGAATAATACACTTTTCTTTTGAAATGTTTTCCTCTTTCCTGTATTTTTTTTTGTATTTTCAACTATAAAAATTCTTCCAGTGGAAAATAAATAATGATTTGAGAAGTCAGTAACCATATGATTCCATCTCTTTTTTTATTTTTTAATATGCAGAAATCTTATATAGCAAACAGAAGTTCTTTTTCAGACTCTTCATGTTGGATTTGACTAAATCACTAGCTTATATGCATCGATATTTAGAATGATGGTGTATCGAAATAAGCTGCATTAAATCTACTTCCATTTATGCCAAATCAAATGTCAAAATAGATGACTATGCATATGTAATACTGGGATCTGCTGTTCGACATTACTCCACCAAACCATGCTTAGACACCAGTGTAAAATAGGTAAATATTTGCAGTAGAACAACCAGCCCTGAAATACCAGTGGTGTTAATGAACATGTGGGTCTGGAGCTTCAGTGTTAGCATTCTCTGGGCACTAATGAAAATGTTTTTACCTCTGTTAGAGTTCCCAGCTCTCTGGCATCTGCACCTTTGGAAATGCTGCTCTGACAGTGCTCATTTGTGTTGTTTTTTGAAGGCTATCCTTATGGCCATAAGGGCTAAGAATTTCTCTATTTTCAAAACCTGGGCTTCTGGCTCATAATAAAATTGTGTAAAATTCACGCAATTCCTAATGGTGAATTGAATGGACCTCTCAGCAACCTGATCTAGTTGAAGATGTCCTTGCTTATTTGCGAGGGGGTTGGCCTAGATGGCCTTTAAAGGTCCTTTCCAGTGCCAATTATTCTATGAATGCCTGCTGGCCAGAATATCCCAGTTTGCTAAACTAACAGGAGATACATAGTATTCAAAAAACTGTTCAATTTTGCACTGCCGTAGTATTTTCTTTCTGTGTCTCTATTATGGTCTGTATGATAAAAGGGACAGAAAGGAGGGCATTCCTTAAGTCTAGTACAGAAGAGAGAACAGCACTGCAAGGATGGAACTACAGCACCTGCAAGCACAGAATTGAACACTGAATTGGCTTAAAATGATGATTTTGTCACTTCAGACTCAAAGTCTGTATGTCTTTGTTGTTGTGTTGGGGGGGGGTTGTTGTTTGGTTTGGTTTTTTGTTTCTTTGTTTTTTTGGTTTTGTTTTGGGTTGTTTTTGGTTTTGTTTTTTGGGGTTTTTTTTGTTTGTTTCTTTTTAAATTTCAGTATGTCCGGTTTTCTCCTAGGAACATTTAAGGTCTCATGGAGAGTTCCACATCTCCCAGCAGAATAGGCCAGGAATGCCCTGTGGTTTTTAGTATTTCACTGTAATAAGCAAGTCAATTCAGTGAAAATTTTATTAGGTGTGAGCTCAAGGTTTTGGGAAGATTGTCACTGAATACATGCTCTTTTCTTTCTAAACAAAGCTTTCTGTTTCTGTAGACCGCTGCAAGTGCAAGCCTGTAAAAGCTACCCAGAAGACCTATCTACGCAACAACTATAACTACGGTAAGAACAGCTGCATGGCCAGCTCCCAACTTTTTTAAGGCTGCAGGAAGGGAAAAGTTTTCATTAAAAAAGCCTAAAAAAGTTCACAGTTACTGATGGTAACCCAATATTACTTATTACAGGAGGAAGGTGTAGTCTGAAACATTGCCAAGTTAGAAGGATGGAGGGGATTGGCTTAATATGTTAGTACAAGAGTGTCTTTGTTGAGTTATTTCAGTTTTAGTGCAGGCATTTGGGGTTCATGTACTTCTCTAGTGTGAACAGTGATGCAACAAAAATGACATTGTGGGCTGCTGTGCCTGAACTGCCTCTGTGATTTCCGATAGACTCAGCTTTTGCAGAAGGGGATATTTTTAGCAGCTTTCATGCCTACTAACTCTCCATGAGATCTATCAGGTTCTTTTCCTTCTGGTGTATCAAAGCCAGCAATGAGCATCTTGCCAGCTGTGTTACGCTGCCAGTAACACCTTCTAAAAGTGCACTTGTCCTGGTCTTCAGGCATTTCACAGGTCCAGGCTCATATTTTTCTTCATACTGTTTGTTTCAAGCAAATTAGGCTGATGAAGCCACTGAATACATATCACAGGAACTGAACAATTGGGCCCTTCCTTTTTCCCATTAATCAGGTGAAGAGCCTTAGGTTCAGTGAACTTAAAGGCTTTATTTAAATGGCAGCGATTGTATAATATTTATTAGGATTACGCATTTATAAAACCAGAGTCAGACAATCTTCTTTTAAAAATAGTTGCTGTTAAAAGCTAAAAAATTATAACTGTATTCAAACACTTTTTTGGTTACTAGTCAGTTTTATGTTGTTTTGGTGGGTTTGTTTATAAAAAAACTAGAGTGACTATTCTCCAGTCAGAAACTGCATATGGCAGTCATTGAGCATGCTCTTGCCCATTTTCTCAAGCTTTTGAAATTAAATAGGTTTCAAAATGCATTTGAAATATCTCCAAACTAAATCAATATTTTATTTTGAGATCTTAAAAGGTTTTGAGAAAGGGGATCACTTAGGGTAAATTGTGCATACTAGATGCACAAGTTAGTGTTTGTTGGCAGCTGTATTTAATGTGCCTGCAATACATGCTGGTTAATGGTTGTTGTGGGCAATGCACATGGAGTGAGGAGATGTGTAAGTCCATGGTTTTCTTTCTTCTATATTACCTTTCTCACATCGGAGACATTTGAAATTTGGGGAATCCCCTGTTTGTAGTGTGGAAGGGGACTCTTGTTTGCAGGCTGTGAATGATGTGGCATTCTCTAGAGCATGACCTCTGCGTTGGCTGTGCATTTGCATGTGGTATCAGTTCACTGGTCACCATGAGTGAATGAAAAGCTTTGCCTTTGAAAGGCAGCCTTTCCTCCTGTGCAACTTAAGGCAAAAAGAAAGGACAGGAGAGGAAACAATTAGAGAGGTCATTGGGTCAAGATCAGGAGCATTTGAAGTTCATAAAAAGCAGAGCAGATTAGTGCTGGGTCACTGGAGAGAATAAAAAAGGTAAGGGCCTCTTATCCAGCAGAAGTAGTGATATGAGAAGTTTGAATGCACATTCACTTTTTGTGTAAGGCTCAGAGTGATTTATAAATAAAGTTTGCTTATCTGTACTGCAGGTAGTCAAAGAGAGAGCAGTCAGGTCAAGGGAGAAGGACAGCATACAAGAAATAGATTTAATATATTTAATGTGAAGAGGGTGAAGAAGAAAGGAAGGAAGGAAGTCAAAGCCCAACTTAAACAGGATGTAAATCCAACTGGTACATAACTCCTGCTCCTGACCATATTATTAAGAGACACACTGAGCTACCTGGACCTCCTTGGTGGAGGGTGAAGTAATGAAGGGAAGAGATGGAGGCAGAGATGGAGGCAGGAGTTCAGCTAAGCTTCTGATAAAGGACCATGCAAAAGACTAATCCCAGAGGTCACCAAGAACGGCTTGGGGGTGACCTGCATTGTCAGCTGCTTCTAACAACGCTCTTTGTGACTTTTTCCCAGTCATTCGGGCTAAAGTGAAGGAGGTGAAGACTAAATGTCACGATGTCACTGCAGTAGTGGAAGTAAAGGAGATCCTGAAATCTTCCCTAGTGAACATTCCAAAGGACACTGTAAATCTTCACACGAATTCTGGCTGCCTGTGTCCACCACTCAGTGCCAATGAGGAGTACATCATTATGGGCTACGAGGACGAGGAGCGCTCTAGGTAACTCTCTCTGTGTTATCCCTGCAGCACGTTTGTTGTTACTGTTCCCCTGTCACAAAGCTGAACGTCAGAGCCAAAAGGAAGGAAAACTTGGTGTGGGTGTCTGTACATCTCCTTCATGATATTCAGGGAGGGCAAGGCCCTCTGCAGGCACAGAGATCTTAGTCTTGTGTGTGTTGGGTCGTATAGCCTCTTGATGGGGTAACTGGTTGTCTCTGTTGTGTAGGTTACTCTTGGTGGAAGGCTCCATAGCCGAGAAGTGGAAGGAACGTCTTGGTAAAAAAATAAAGGTAAGAAAATACCTCACTAGAAGTCAAATGTTGTGAGTGCCGTAAAACATCTACCTGTCTTTTCAAAAGAAAGGAAGAAAATGCATGTGCTGCCTCCAGTTACTAATATCGTGTATCAAAAACTAACTTGGTGTGTTATTTGCTGTATAACTTAGAATTGCATGCTGAATAAACTAAAGGGATACATTGAATTACACCAAAGTATCCCAGTGTAGCAGCAGTCAAAACCTCTGTCTCAAATAAGAAAACAGTAGGAGTCTTTTAACTTTGTAGGCAAGCTGTGCGTTCCACAACACATGCCTGCTTAGTTTGGGTTGTGATATGAATTAAAAAAACCTAAACAGACCATGGGGCTTTACAAATGTTTTTCAGACTAAGTCAAGATTATCCTTTTAAGATTTAATATTCTTTAAATAGAGTTCTGCTCTCACCAAATTTTGTGGATTAGCAACTATTTTAAATTAATCTTCCTGATTTGGCTGAGGGAGGAAGCTGATAGGGAAGTCATGTCATAGCAAAATGGAACCAGCGAGCTTAAACACAAGACATGCATTATAGAATCATGGAATGGTTTGGGGTTCGAAGAGACCTTAAAGCCCATCTTGTCCCGCCCCCTGCCATGGGCAGGGACACGTTCCATTATCCCAGTTTCTCCAAGCCTGTCCAACCTGGCCTTGAACACTTCCAGGGATGGGGCAGCCACAGCTTCTCTGGGCAACCTGTGCCAGGGCCTCACCACTCTCACAGCCAAGAATTTCTTCTGTATATCTAATCTAAGCCTGCTCTCTGTCACTTTAAAGCCATTACCCATTGTCCTGTCATTACATGCTCTTGTAAAAAGTCCTTCTCCATACCTCTTGTAGCCCCTTCAGGTACTGGAAGGTACTCCAGGATCTCCCTGAACCCTTCTCCAGGCTGAGCAATCCCAATTCTCTATATGAAAATATATTCTGGTGTTTTCTTACTTAAATGTTTTCTAATGCCTTCCAAGTTCTGGAAGGATTGCCTTTTTATGTTTTGATGTGCTGCAAAGTATCAGTGGTTTTGACATTGTTAGGAGTGTCACTTTACACAGAATATTCTTATTTTGACACAATTTCTCAGCCATTCATTTGCCATAATGGTTGTGCCTGTGCAAACCAGTCTTCCACTCAGCACTTCCTTCATCAGTGTAAGGGTCACTGGCAGGAAAATACTGTTGTATTTATAAATGCAAGATTTTCTGTGCACATTTCTCACATCAATGGAGATTACAGGAGTGAAAAGATACAGGGATCTTATTTCAAGTTGTTGCTTGATTTGGCAGAACCCTAGGAAATCCAGTGCCGCAGAGCAAATACCATGCTGCTGCCATGGGCTGACTTCTGCTCTGTTTCAGTTCTTGGGTGGTAACATCATTTGTTGGAACGTTTTTGGGGAACACACTTACTTTCTCACTTATTTCCTTGTCGTCTGTAACCTGCCGCCTCTGCCCTCGCACCTGGCCTGGGGGTGTTGAGGACCCTGCCACGTCACCACCCCCTTCTCATCATCATCTTCCTTTCCAAGAGCATCAACAGTTGTACCAGCTATATTTATTATGTCTTTTTTTTTTGTGTGGTTGCTATTGCCTGCAAAGATT